>JALHKN010735596.1:0-11292 GCA_039513755.1 Hyalella sp. 3TK10
CCAGCTGACTTGTCCGAGAATGAATGTCAAAAATCCCTTAGCGTCCTTACTGGCCTTTGCTTGACGTTAGACCATTTGACGGCCCTAATGGTTTTTGACTGACTTAAAGTCATTGGCTCTTTAAATATCCATTAACTGCCTTGAAATCCTTGGCTATCTTAAGAGCCTTTAGCTCAGTTGAAGTTTTTGGCTGCCTTAATAGCCTTTGACTGAATTAAAGCCTGTAGCTGCCCATTCAGCGAATGACTATTCCAAATCCATTGGAAGGTTTAATGGCATTTCCCTGACTAATCATCATTCATACTGCCTCTCGCCTTTAGCTGTCTTAAAGTCTTTGACTGTCTCAAAATAATTTAATTATCTGCGTCAGAAAACAAAATATGATTTAAAAATAAACAGCCTTCCGTTCGAAGGGGCGATCGTAAAATGATTACGTTATCATTTAAATCAGGGATATAATCCTCCCTCAGGTCAACTATAATACCCCAAAAATTCACGAAAATATTATTTGTCAACAATGAATCACGAAATTCCGAAGAAGGGATAGAAGGAAGCTGATGAATGGTGAAATTAGATGACTTACTCGTGGGCCCATGTTGCCAGTGGGTCCTTGAGGCCCTACAGGGCCCAGTGGGCCCTCCTCCCCTTTGAGGCCCATGAGGCCAGGCATCCCAGGCTCCCCGGCCTCCCCTTTCGGGAAGGAAACTTCCACTTTCTTTGAAACTGGAAATAAAAAATGCACATTACTTAATTTTTCCCCAAGGATTACCGAAATGGATCTGTGCCTGATTAAAGGGGACATGTATCTAATAAAAATGACCTGTGCCTAATTGCCAGGATCGATATATTAAATGTACACATGACCGATTAAGGGGTTGGATACATGCCCGATTAATATTACACATGTCTGATAGAGAAGGTGATATAATGGTTTACCCACCATCCCTAAGCTGCTCAGAACCATCAGGCGTCGTGTCGGTGAACCTCTGGATGGTAGACATGACCATAGCGTTCACCTCCTCGGGACTGTAGAACTGGGACCCTTTGATGCCCTTGGGACCACGTGGCCCCTGCCGGCCGATCCCGGTGGGTCCGGGATCTCCTTTCTGTCCTTTCAGACCCGCCATTCCATCAAGGCCCGGTCTACCCGGGATGCCGTCTATTCCAGGGGGACCACGGGTGCCTTTGTCACCCAATCTTCCAGCCGGGCCCTGGATACCCTGTTGATAAATTAGGATTAAAATTTTACACGTCAACTTTGATATAAATATTATTTCAAAACAACTATCTCCATTAAAGACAGTTCCTTCGACACTGGAATTCTTCGCATTAAAGTAACCATTGTAAATTATAATTCCCACTAAGTCAATATTGTTGTATAGAATTATCTCTTATTAATAAAATTACTTTCCGCTGTATTTATCTACATTAAAGTTGAATGAATCAACCAAACTCATTATAATCAGCAAAATGAATTCACAGCCTCTATTAATTATAGTACTTAACTCACAGCTCATAAGTATTTAGCATACAACTGCCGTTATTGATGCGTGTACAGAATTTTTTTACTGACAAAGAATAATCGGATAAATTACCGAGTCATCAATGATAAAAGGTGTATATTATGTAAATTTATGTATTGTTAAATTCGATTTTTCATTCACATATATTTTCTTAGTTTTTCGCTCATTTTTCGCTTGTTACTTTGTTATTTCTTTAATATATTTTTTACGGACCTCATTGCCTTTGTTCCCCTTCATCCCCTCGTATCCTCGCTCCCCTTTTGGGCCCTCTGCCCCCTTAGATCCCGGCATCCCGGAGGCCCCAGGAATGCCCGGGGGCCCCGTGGGGCCCATCAGCCCAGGCATCCCTACGGCTTCCACAGCGGTCGTGTCCGTCATCCCATCCATCGGGGTCATCTGAGGGACAGTAAATCGAAATTAGAAAGAATGATTCCCTTAATAACGACATAATGATAAAAGATTTAACTTGAGTTACGAAAAATAAAATATAGTTCATTTAATTTGAGGACACGTTACTTCTGCGTTACATAACTCTGACGTTACCATTTTTTCAATATATTCAAATTACTTATGCGCGCTCCAATATCTACATATTTATTTTTAAAGTTACTATCCATCAAGAAAAATAATTTAAATTCATTTCTGTATGCGAAATAATTAAATGCATTGAATTATGCCCCCAAAAAAATGCAGAGATAAAATATAAGATAATTTTTTTGTATACTTTCAAGCGCATGAAATGTTAGCAGAGTTTCTGGAAAAAAATCCTGGACAGTTCCCTTATAAAAACCATTTAAATGATAAAGGGGCTTCCAATAATTAATTTACTGTGAATAAAACAAAAACCGGTGAAAAATATTGTTCTAAATCAATTAAATTCGTTTTATATAAATATTGTGAATTGCTGAAATTACCATAGGCAATAATCACAACTCAAAATTATGAATTAATTTGAAGAAATACATTGGTATTAATACATTTAATACAAAGTATTTCATTGATAATTTTACAGTGGTAAAAGATGAAACTCTTAAATCAATTTTGTTTTAAATCGTCACTCACGCTGGCATAACTTTCCAAGCTCTAAATTTTGTACCGTAAAATAATTGATTTGCTATGAGTATTAAAACTAGGTTTTACTCACCGGGTAACCAATGCCGTTACCCCAACTCGGCTGAACGGAGGAGAAAATAAGGGAACAATTTGGAAAAGAACAACATTTATTTTGTTAGAAGATTTCGTCAACATTTATTTAAACATATGCATACAAATATATGAAGTTTATTCTGGTAGATTTTCATTCAATAAAAATAAATAGGGTTGCGAGGTTACTTTTTCGTACATATGGATTTGTTCACTTATTTTGAAAACTCCAACGTACAATTTATTATTCTTTAACATTTGTCGAGTCTTAGTAAGAGAAGTTCAAATTCTTGCACATCTCACCTTCCTCCCCGCCCCTCCGTGGTCCCCGCGATTCATGGCAAAGCCGGGGTTGCCGGGTGGTCCCGGGGGACCGGGCGGGCCCACTGGGCCCAGCTGCCCGTCCATCCCGGACTCCCCTTTGGGGCCCTGGAGTCCTTCCTTGCCTTGGGGGCCCTCCTCTCCTCGTTCCCCTTTATCACCACTGCGTCCCGGCATCCCACGCTCCCCTTGAGCACCGGGATTCCCCTTTAAAATGGAATTTAAAATTTGGGTAAATACGAATAGATAACGAATGAAAATTAGTGAAATATAAAGTTCCCGATTCAAATTAAACGTTTTCTTTCTTCACTTCACTTTCGATTTATCGATGCAGAATTTTCATTTCAGTTACACTTACTTCATTCAACGCAATTGTAATACATCGTTTTTCTAGTCATTCAACTGAGCATTAAATCATTTATGGTTTTATAACAGCAAACTTAGACATTTTACGTTACAATCGAAGTCCTTAACTGAAGATAATCGTTACACGCAATTAGGATTTGTTTTTTACCACGGCCCGCAGGATATTTCAAAAATTGTATGTTTATGTTTTATCACGTAAGTGATTCCTCGTTCTTCAAATGTGTATTCGCTACTCTAACAAGAATTTTAAAAAATACATGATAATTTTGTAATATTCTCTAATTAAGTGTTAATGTATGCAGGTGATATACTAACCTGTACAATAATCCCCGTTTTAAACTATACGTACGGTATTTCCTATGTAAACAACTCGCGCAGGTAATTTCTCATATTTTAACCGCACGTTTGCTACCTCCGGGTATGAAGAATAATTATTTTTGAATGAATAATTACAAGCGTTAACATTACATGCAAATAATCCCCGTTTTACAACGGCACGTGAACTATGTTTTTGTTAACAACGTACAATCATTTCTTCGTTTTATAAGTGCACATTCTCTACTGCTCGTAAAAACATTTCTTAACAATTCATGATAACTTGCTAAGCACATAACAATCCCCGTTTTTTAAACAGCACGTACAGACAGCCCAGGAGCTCCCGGTTTTCCATCGCGGCCGCGGATACCGGGAGGCCCGCGCGGGACGTGAGCGGTAACGAGGTGCAGTAACTGGCTGGTGTTGCACCGGCATTGACCCAGTGCAGTGTCACTCATGGGGCCACCTGTCATGGGCCCACCTGTCATACCACCGCCCGGGCCCGACCATTCATCCTGGTGAGAGGAAAACGGGCAACGTGGACACAAATTATTGATAGTTAAGTTATTTGTTATCGACAACATTGAGTTATTTCTATACGCTCCATCGCTTCTGTGTTGAAAAGTATGTGATACAAATCAGCACAGTCCTGTCAAATATCAAGTTAGAAGTATAATGACAAACTAGAGATTTACTGTCGACTTAGTTGTTTTTTTTCCAGCTGATCCAAGGTACCTGACCAACGGATACTCGTAGGACCTCAAATCATTCAAAATTAAGGAAAAATTTAAACAAAATCTGCAGCATGTTTTCCACCATGGAGTACCTTGTGAAAAGTTGTATTCACATTACTTCATTATTCTTGGAGTATTCAATCGGATGTTGATTCATTGAATAAAAAAAAGGAGTTTGTGGTATAAGGAGGATATAGGTGAAAAACTTTACTTATTTAGAATATAAAATTTAAATATTAAGTTGGTGGAGGTTGTGGAATATGGATAATCTTAGGGTTATATTTTCCGTTTATTATTTAAGAGTTTGATTTATGAAATTATGAAAATTTAGAAGGTGGGATGTGTGGCGAGGTTGTTCGTTACTTGTGTTCAAAAAATTTGCATTCAAATTTGAATGCAGATTATGTAATTGAAAGTGTGTGCTATTTATACTATAAATATACCTGAGTTGGGTTAAGAAATTTTCATTTGTATCAACAATAAAGCCAATGCCCAGGCCAGACCAATCGTCTAGATACATATAGAGACAAAATATCAAAACGACATTGATGTCCATATGGTTATTTTATTATACAGAAATTTATAAGGAAGTAGGACAATGGAATGATGTGTAATTTCACCAAAATATGAAGATATAATTTTTTAAGAAAAAGCGATGGGGTAGTGTTTATGACAAAATCATTTGAAGAATTTATTAATATTCGAGGTTTTTATATTTTGATTCTAAATATCTTTGAAACATTAACAAACTAGGTTCCAATTGTCATTGTAATGTTATTAACAAATTCGAGAGGAATGAAACGCATGCAAAAACAAAGATATTACACACAAACGAAAACAATTACTGCAAATCTTCTAAATCGATGATTAAAATCACTACGAAACACACTATGTAAAAAAGCGTACTAAAAATTAATTAATGTAATTCGAATAATTAGTTAAACAATAATAATAATTAGAGTTTCGAAGATTGGGAATTTACGCCAACGTACATACCAAGGGAACGAATAATCCTGACGTCTGCACATCGAATAGAACGAAAAATGTTACAACAAGTCTTTTGAAGTTTACCTTAAAATAAGATACATATCACTTATCGATGAATTACTTCTTAACTCTGCGTTTGTGGATAAAATAAGATATAATTAAATTATACTTAAGTTTCAAGCTAAAATGAAGTATAACACATTTTCAGTTCGGATAATTTTAGATAAATCTTTGGTTTCGAGTCTAACTCTACCGAATATAACAAGACAAATAAATGCTTACTTCAACTGATCACTTTAGACTTGAACGTGAATTGAAATGTTTTGCGTCTGTCTATCTAAATACATCTTCTAATGCCCAATCTTAGCCCGACACAGGAAGAGTCCGGCAAAAAATGGTCCATTTTGTCGATTGTTTCTGAGTTTCCGCCTCACGCTTTGTCGGAGACACACGAGGAATGGCTGCTGGAATGCGTAACTTTTTTCGAGTTTGCGACAATGACAAAGGGAAATTTTGATGAGAATCTCAAACTCCACAGAAGCTTTGTGATGACGTATCTCAGAAATAGAATATAAATTGGGGACAGAAACGGAGTTAACTCTAATTTTAAAAGGTGGAAGTCAAGATTGAATGAAGAATGATTACTTTTCGAGGTTACGACAATCACAAAGAAAATTTTGATGAGCATTTCCAACTCCGTGGAAACTTTGACGTTTTCCAGAAATGTAGCGTACGGCGATATTACTTAAATAATAATGGGAACAGCATGAACTATTTTTTAATTTTTAGCTGCGGCAAAATAAAATGAGTTGGGCTGCTCCAAATGAATAAAATTGTGCATTGTTTACCATTTTAATTCACATCCATAATTATCAATAAACTTCAGTTACATTAACGTACATTTGTGTTGGCAAACTATATTTTGGTTCTTGACTATCATAATTATGCAGTTTATAACAATTGTGTTTTCCAGAACAGCAATTTTGGGGGGTAAACATTATTATGTTTAGTTGGCAGCCACAGTTGTGTTTGTTTGAAACACCAAATTATATTTGTTCGGCAAACAGAGTTATGTTCGGTACAGACACATGCTTGTCAAGCTCAGATAATGTCATGTTCGACGTCGAAACGTACGCTTATCGCTCTTCCGGAAACATAATTGAGTGCAAACACCGTTAAATTTGTAATCAGTTTTCGGGAAAAATTAATATGAAAAATGTTATTACCTTTTTCACGAAATTGAAATTTTACCTCATAATTTTCTCTGGGTTGATGAAGGGGCATCTGAATTTCGCAACATACTATAATTTTCCAAATTCTGTTTTTTTTTTTAAATGTATGGAAAATTTCTAATTTTTAAACTTTATAGTTGTTTATTAGGGACTGCATGCAAGTAAAAGATTCATTAGAGTTGCGGCAGATGCAAGTTCAATCTAAATTTTGAAGGAAATTGTAAAACAATTCCATTGTTAAGAATTATCTCGGAATGACTGATTCATAATTTTTTCAAACGTAGAGTAGAAGTACGCAATTCATAAATTTCCAAGCAGATGCAGAAAATATACGTGTGGCATCACATTCCAAGCTGATCGTCTACGTGATTGGGTAATTTTTTACACATTGAGAAGAATACGCGAGTTACACAATTGCATCAGTAACGGATCGCATTTATAAACTTAATTTTACCCATAAAATGTAACAAGTTAAACCCGTTTCTAATAATCATAAATAATGTTCAATTGCATCAGTAAATAAAATGTCCAGCAATGTTTTGTAAAAAAAATTAACTTACAGAAAGAACAACATCAATGAAAAATCACACTCACCCTGTCGTCATAATAACTGAAGTCGTCTCCTGGCAGCCATAATTGAGTAAATTGGATTTGTTAGGCGCTAAAAGGAAGATTATCATAGTTAACATTAGATATTTTACTACTTCTTTTGCTACGCCAATTTAGACCCAAATTTGAATGAAGTCAGTCCAAATGTAAAGACTTTCAGGAGTTAAGCGACAAATAATCCGAAAACTTAGTTTAACCTTTAACAGTCTGATTAGTTTAACAATTCGAATATAAATACCATCATGAGTAAGAGAATTAATTTGTACGCTACAGCAGTAAAGAGTTAACTTATAAATCTATGTTGAGATAGTCTCATGAAAAGAGAACGCATTCGTCCGCTGAGGGAATTAAGCGTTTACTGGAGAGCACTAAAAAATTTCGTGATTTTTTCTTCCACTTTCACGCTCTATTTTCTCAGTCTAGAGAGCTAGAGAACGAAACGTAAAAACCACTAAAAACAGCTAAATTTTTGAATACAAATGGAATCACGCTAATTTCTTTCGTTTAAAATTTGTTCACCAGAATTTTGAGTTTAAATATTACAGGCTGAAGTGTGGACATTCCAGTTACATTCAACATATTTTTTGTTGGACATCAGATAATAAAGGCTCTCAAATTAATATTTCAAAAATCATTTGTAATAGTGATATGAAATCTGATTGATACGGTTCATGGCTTATCATGGAATATTTGATGTATCATCATAAATATATGACAATGTATTAAAATATAATGCATCATTATCAGAGTAACAATAATAATGATTTCATCATAATCTTTTATTGGAAACCACTCAAGTCTAGAACGCAGAATAAGTCAACAAAATATGGCAAATTAGAAACATTTGTAAGCGATACGAATTAAATAATCCGTTATTAATATAGATTCATAATATTTAATTCGGCAATCTTAGTGACGTGAGACTGTACCTCTTCCCCGCTCAGCGATGCCATTGGTGGCCCTCCCGTGCAAAGGCTCGAAGCGATTAGGACGGCCTGAATTTAACTGTAAAAAATAATTGATGGTCATTTCTACCATAATTTGAAGTGAATAGTAATTAACACCAGTAAATTTAATTAGGGTGAATTTTTTAATGTAGAATTGGTAGCAAATGAGTGAGATAAATAACTGAAAGCTTTTATTTTTACATCTAACTCATTGAATTATTCAAGACAAATAGGACAAAGATTGAAAATTGAGGGTTAATTTAGAACGAATTTATCAAGAATTAAAAACCATATAGAAGCCTAAGAGGGTTTTTATCGCGCATGAAATCTGCTTTTGAATTCAGCAGTACGTAATCCAGTTACATTTGGATTTCGGAACTCGAATGAAATTATCAAAAACAAAATAACATGTTGAGGGGCCCCACAGCATGTTTCATAAGATATAAACTGTTAAATTACAACTGGAGTCCTTGCAAAGTAGGGTTATGTTTAAACTAAAAGCAAAATTAAAGCAAACAAAATATCAAATTTTGTACAACTGAAATGAATTCCGTGCCAAATAAAAGCAGGTGTGGGACTTAAGGTCCGGTGAATTGAGGAGTTCATACGAAAAAAATTTTAAATGGCAGAACTTTAGGTACATTTTAGGAATTCAAACGAAAAAACAAGTACGGGGCTGGAGTTTGTGTACGTTTAATAAATTTAAATCCAACTAAAGGAAATAAATTCCAAGATTGTCTCGTCCTTTGATGAATCTTATCAAATTCGAAGCCTAGCTGTGTCTTTTCCGCTACGACTCCGAGGCACCGAACACAAGCAAGGCGTCGGTATTTTACCAGCTCCAAACCACAGCCGTCTGTCTGATGCATTGATTTTAAACTTTTCCAGGATATTTTACACTAGATTTTTCAGGTTTTTATGTCCTAGGTTTAAATATCCGGCTGAAATCGATCATTTAAACTGCATGACTCCAAATCAACAAATATGGTTCAAATATACAATTGAAGTCAATCGTTTAATCGACATAATATTTGTTTTCAAGGAACATTTTCGTTGAAATTTTTATTTATTTATTTGAGGATGGAATGGTGTTTTAATATATATATATATATATCTAAGAGTTCTGTTGGACTGAACGAAAGAAGATCAAATAAATAGATATTTTAGCCATTTTCTTATTTAAGGTGCACTTAAAATTAGGCAGAAATAGGCACACACACACTACAAAAATGGGAGCTCAAATGTTGTTGGTCTCTGTACGGTTTTATATTTCGTATTGTTTTGTCACTTGAACTCAAAGGGTCGAGAACGCAAGTGCGAGCGGCAGAGTTCTGATGCAGAGGCTGAATGGCGCAGCGCAATTGCAACACGGGCGTTCCGGTCGACTGCCTCAATAGAGACGCATTCTGCCTCCATGCTGAAATTCCCCTCACATATATCTACGTCCTACATCTAAACAATTATGTGCATACTTACATTCATTTGCAGACGTACGAATACTTAAAAATTTCTAATATGTCACAAATGTATTTTCGTGAACTTGCTTTCGTAAGCCGACATATTCACAGTGGCTCGTATTTTTACATTTATTTACACAAAAAATCGGTACAAATGTACAAAAAGTATACACAATTTATACTGTACGGTATGAAGTATATTCATTTCCTCCGTCCCTTCATTGTGGAATGCCCTGTAAAAATTATATTTGTACTTTTAATTGGGTAAAGAAAAATTGGTACATTTTTTTAATTGGTACATTTTTACGTACGTGTTTAATTTCATACAACTTAAGATCCTAGGAAGAAATATACAAATGCTTAGAGCTTACAAAGTCAGACAACTGAAGAAAAAACATAAAAATAGAAGACCAAGTGGTATTTGAAAACAAACTATCAATTAGAGCCTGGAAATCTAGCCAAGTCGAAGATCGAATATCACAAAACTGTTTTAATCATGAAAAAGAACTTAAACTTCTACAAATCTATTTATATCTTCTCGAATTAATTTTTTTACACAATAATTAAAAACTATCAAGTGATGCAACATAAATTTCAATACCAGAATTAAAATCAAAAACCAACCAGCCTCAATTGTCAAATATCGTCACCAATAATGTACAATAATAAATCGTCCATATTTATGGAAACTCTTCTAATTAATTAATTGTGATGCACTGGGGTTGCGTTGAACAGTTGTTGTCTACAGCTGCGGATAATTACTGGTGGTTTACGAGTTAAAGTTGTGAGCTGCAGCTGCACTGAAACAGCTGTTTTTACGATTGCAGAAACAACTCGAGTTAGATAAGTTAACGCGTCGCACGAGTAAGATTCATCTGACACTGCCATGATTTTTTTCATTAGTGAACTCTGATCTTCAGTAAAGTTTACTTGATGCAACACTGACGGACTTGATGCAACACTGAAATAAAGTTTAGTGGATGCAACACTGATATAAAGTTTAGTTGATGCAACACTGAAATAAAGTTTAATTGATGCAACACTGAAATAAAGTTTACTTGATGCAACACTGAAATAAAATTTACTTGATGCAACACTGAAATAAAGTTTACTTGATGCAACACTGAAATAAAGTTTACTTGATGCAACACTGAAATAAAGTTTACTTGATGCAACACNGAAATAAAGTTTAATTGATGCAACACTGAAATAAAGTTTACTTGATGCAACACTGATATAAAGTTTAGTTGATGCAACACTGAAATAAAGTTTAATTGATGCAACACTGAAATAAAGTTTACTTGATGCAACACTGAAATAAAGTTTACTTGATGCAACACTGAAAGGACTCTCACTTGATGCAGCAGTACAGTAAAGCTTAGTTGATGCAACAATAGAGTAATGTTTGGTTTATGCAACACTACATCAACGTTTTGTTGATACAACAGTCAAGTAACGCTTATTTGATCAACCCTCTAAACACTAAAGTAACGTTTAGTTAATGCAACACTAAAGTAACATTCACTTAAAGCAACACTGGAGCAACATTCAGTTAATGCAACACTGGAGCAACATCCACTTGATGGAACACTTTAGCAACATTCACTTAATGCAACACTGGAGCAACATTCACTTAATGCAACACTGGAGCAACATTC
>JALHKN010737248.1:2064-14377 GCA_039513755.1 Hyalella sp. 3TK10
GGGAAGAGCGGTTGTGGTCGGGGTCATGATCAAGGGGAAGAGCGGTTGTGGTCGGGGTCATGATCAAGGTGAAGAGCGGTTGTGGTCGGGGTCATGATCAAGGGGAAGAGCGGTGGTGGTCAGGGTCATGATCAAGGGTAAGATCGGTGGTGGTCGGGGCTTTGATCGTGTGAACGAGGTGAAAGGAAGTAGTCATGAAAGACGTGATCAAGGATAAGAGAGGTGGTCATGGTGATTGTAACCAAAGTGAAGAGAGGTGGTCATTATCAAGGAAAAGAGAGGTGGTCATGGTGATTGTAACCAAAGTGAAGAGAGGTGGTCATTATCAAGGAAAAGAGAGGTGGTCATGTTGATTGTAACCAAAGTGAAGAGAGGTGTTCGTAACTTAGGTGAAGAGAGGTGGTGGTATGTGCTGTGTATGCGGTGAAAAGTTTAGTTTGAAATTAAGAGTGCGTCCTGGCAGGGTTTAAATCCAATTAAAATTGTTGGTTTAAGAAATTGTATGTGTTAGTGAGAAGAAAATAAGTTAATTATCTCAAACTAAAGGCATTAAGATAATTATTTTTAATTGTATTAGATATTTCATCTCAGTGGGTATTGAATAGCATTATTTTGCCATTCGCCATGGCATTATTTCGCCATTCAGTGACATTTAGGCTCAAATGTTGAAGATTCCTTTATTATGATTATTTTTTATCGGTTACTAAACTCTTGATGAACACAATTATTCTGATGCAAACATGGAAGCTTAGCCACAAACCTAAGTAATTTGTAGCCAGTTCCATGCATTGAAAAAAAAAAATACACCAATTTCTCCAGAAGCTATCGGAGGCAGCGGTGCACTATAGAGGGTTATAGAAAACCTGCTTGTTTGGTAAGCCCTGTTAACGAACACTTTTACTGCTTATGAGTAGATTTTTTTAGCTTATCAGCCTAGGCTGTATTAGTTCAAATTACTTTTTTTTAATATCACCATTTCCTTCAGTTACAAGTGAGGTTACTTTTTTGCCAAATGAATGACACGATCGCAACGGCAGGCTTACTGCATCAACATCATCTGGCGATGCTACAAGTATTTGCTGCTGCTGCGCACGGCAGCATCTGCAGCAATGAGCTCTGCAGTTGCTGTGCAACTCTGCTCTACTGCTGCAGGAGGTGGCCGGTGCCCGGCAGGAGGCAGGAACGCTCGGAACCTTCCTGCTTCTGAGTATTGTACACAGTGGCTCCTGGAACAAGACTACAGGCGAGTTCTTTACTCGCGGCGAGCGTTTGTGGGGACTATTTACATGATTTTATGTTGATAATTTGTATCATATAAACAAAATGAACCTGAAGAAGGATCATCCCCTAAACAATTATGTTCAAGAATATTCAGTAAATATATTGTATTCAACCTACGAGTATTGTCTGTAGAGAACCTGCCAATTTTAGGGTTATTTAACAGCGATATTAATGAACCGATTACAGGCTTTAAATCTTGAACTGCACCAAGCTCTTCTTCTGTACGCATGTTGTGCTATGGTCGGATTATTTTAAAGTTGATAAGTCTGATTCAAACAACTAACTAAACAATGAATTTATGAGGCTGTGGGGATATGTCCGGAGCAACCTTCATCTGAAAACTTGGTATCAGTCTTTACTCTTTTTTTTTATGTAGAGGCTTCATGTTTTTTTTTCCTTTTCTGAAATGCCCTTTGTCGAGGTAGTAGCCCTCGTCACAATTTCCTGCGAAACGTTGAAATACATTATACCCTCTACTGCCCACGTGGAACAATTGGTCAATATCCTATGATGCTATTCCTACCAGAATAGTGAAGGAGTCTGGCGGTAAATCGCAATTTGGCCTTCTTTCTGACATGATTGTCTCAACAGTTTCTCTTTGTCTTTTTCTTAACTACTGTTTATCATCAATGTAATGTCAGCAATTCGATAGTAGATTTGTTAGCGTCTATTCAAAGGGAATGATGGAGTACCAGAAGGACACATAGTGAGCATCGTGCTGAACATGCAATACCAGGATGCACGGTATTAAGACACAAGATAAAAATTAAGTTCGTGATTTATTTACCAGGCTGAAGGCATCAGGCGCGTACCCTGAACCACCTCCGTCGTATGATGTGGCCATGGCCGTGGCTCTGAGTGCCTCGGAGCAGCATCCACAGCCAGGCACTGCTGCTGCTGCTGCTACTCAACAGGTTAGTGTAACCCAAAATTAATTACGACACTAGTTTAATTTATTTGGCCCTAATTTAATGTGTTTAACCTTGATTTAATTCATTTAACCCCTCAGATAATTTAAGGTTAACCCTATGTTGACTGTTGCTTGTGCCGCTCGAGAGGTAACTTAACCATAAGATTGCGTCCACACAAGAGTCATGAGAGAATTGTTGCAGGATCGTGTCATTTTTCAACAGACGGCCATATTGTGTGTTTTTTTGCGGCTTGTCAGATGCATCAGACTTTCATAAATAAGGATTGTGGACATCTGGAGAAGCTTGAACAAGACTGAGCACTGACTGTTGAGCACAGTTATGATGAAGAGTGTCTACAAAGAATGTTGTCTGTCAACCTGAATTTTTTGTGCACACGCATTATCATACATGATGGATTTTCAAATTTTATGCAGCTCATTGTAATAAATTTTAAGTTTGATGTTATTCTCTTAGATAAAAACCGTTTCAAAAGCTCCTATTTGGTACGCTAGAGCTAAAGTAGTACCAATATTCTCTTATTTTCTTCGTTAAAAATAAGGCGGCAACGAAGTCATTCTGTTGGTTGGAAAATAGCATTTGTTTTCAATGCATTCTGTTGAATGTACATATTCATGAAATTTGTTTAACTTATAGGTAAATGAACTAATATAAGAAGCTTGCTTGCCAACCTTAGGTACAGGCAAGAAGCACAGCAAATGGGACGAACGGAGGTTATAATGATGACTTTTGAATGCAAGTTTTCCATTGGTTAAGCATTTCTTGCTAAAGCTGCTGTTCATTCATTCAGCTGGTACAATTTCAGTTTTGTGCTGTTAGCTCTACTTTATAAAGATGTCTGATTTTGCTTCATCTCTTAGGCTGTTTCAATTTTAGCCTGCTCCTTTATACACCACTTTTTGCCATCAACTTGGTTAAGCTATTAAAATATTAGCTAAAACCCCATTTTTTGCCTCATATTTGTGGTGCACCTCTAGGAGCGCGGAGCCGCTCCTGAAGATGACGAGCCTCTCCTGCCCCGCTACGAAGAGGCGATGCGGTTGGCCAGCAACGCACCTCCTCCTGTGTAGGCTCCGCGGTCCCCTGCTACATCGTTACGACTTTTGGGCGTCAGAACTTGAGACTTGCACACTCCCTTCGTTGAGACTCGTATACAATGATTTATTTGAGCTCTCGCCACATTAATCAACCTCTTTGCACTTTCAAATCACATTCATGAAGGTGTGAACACTTGTGTAGCATTAACACCTCATGTTTATATAGTGGAGACATTGATAACTAAAATTCTTACTTTCAATCCATTCTCCACACTACCGGACAATGTCACGTGTTTGAATAGATAGCATGCAAACGTCAAGAAGATTTGTATCTATGGTTTCTGCGTTCAGGACGCCGGCGCCCCGTTGGCTCTCTTTATTAACACCCTACCTATAGACGTGTGGTCTTATCCGACACGTCTTTAAGTGAAATACCCGACATGTCTTCACTCAATATTACCCAACCTGTCTTCACTCAATGTTACCCAACCTGTCTACACTCGACATTATCAAAAATGTCTTAAAACACTACATTACTCGGATTTAAACCCTTAGAACAAGCTCGGGACTTGGCCCATCTGTTTGATTTTGGTTTATTAGACATCCATCATTGGCACACGTAAAGCTATGCGGAATATCTTCACGCGTTGACACTATTGTCTTGCCCGTGAGATTATCTTAATTTTGTCATGCATGGGATAACTTATTTCTCGTCCAACTGATCAAACCTCGATTTCTATATGAAATCAACTTACTTTTGAGAAATTCCATATGAATAGTTGGAATTAATCAATCATTTACCATGAATTGAAATTAATTTATTAATCTACCACTGCTCGTTGAACTTGATCAGTGTTCTGTTTCTTGCAGTTTATTTTTTCCGAATTTACGTATTGTTGATGGGCACCTGGGGCTTGAAATACACCTTTAAAGGCGCTCATCCCCGTGTGTAGCTGCCCAGATAGAAATTGTATTGCGAGGAGTGATGGGCAGGCGAAATAAATGTAGTGAGAATTAAATGAATTCAAGAACGTAGTGGTTTCGTTGTAGAAAAATTCTAATACGTCGCTTAGACGATTTTTTTTGCAGTACTGCTATGATATGTTGCATGTTGTCAGGAATCAAATATTAAATTTCTATTTGTATCCAGATTTTTTCTTTTCTTATAAGTGAAACTAATAATTTTTACTAATGAAATGATATGATGTACATTTCCTCTTTGTGAACGTCTCCATCGTTTAATAATCGACCTGATAATTTGTCCTTTTGTGTTTAATTTGGAATGTAAATTATGATTTGAGTAAATTTTGCGTTCAATATTGTCGTATGAAAAAGTCAGTGTATTTTATGTCAACTTTCATTTGTATACCCTTCTTTAAGTCGAGAGAACCGGAGTTTGTGATATTTTAAGAACCGTACGAATTTCCGGATAACATTGAATGGCCGATTGCGGGATTGGTTTGGATTTCTGTACCTAAAAGACATGATGTATTCCGATCATTTCAATGCATGCAAGGACTGGACGAATTATATAACAGAATGAAATTTTACTAACCGATTGTGAAAGTGAACTATCCTCTATAGCAACTATATCTGCGTAGACTTGCTGTATGCAAGTTGCATAGCGCTTTGCTAGTTGACTTTAAGTGCATGAACTGATATGTTATGTTTTTAGAATCAATGTTCATGTCATGCAATTGTTGTCTTATATACGACCCGCTGATTGATCATTAGAGATGACGAACGTCAGTGCATAGCGATAATTTTACTCCGTGTTTTATAATTATTTAATAAATTGTAATACCTGTTGTGCTGTGGCACCTCACTGAAAAAGTTTTTTGTTCTTCGAAAGAGAATTATTCTCGGTCTCAGCCTTTTTTTGTTAAGTCGCTGTGTGTTTTTGTTTGTCAAACATGTGTACGACACCAAAATGAAAAAAATGGGGAATTGTCTGGTTTGAGAATTCTAACTGTGTCTGCATATGAATATTTTTAATGGGCACGCGATTCTGTGTAATGATTTTCTTGATTTAATTAACAATACCGTGGGAGCGAGAAGTGCTCTTTCTCATATTTTTCTGTGGCTGTTTTAGGCATCGAACGTCAGCCAAAAGATACTAACAACAAGTTCGGGCAAAAATTTAATTTAGATCTTCAGATCAACGTTAACTTATTCCATAACACTTAATTGGACATGATCAATTTTGGTGTCGGATTCTCTTCGAGGTAAAATTATTTACATCGCCAGGGAACCGCTATGGTCATATTTTTTTACGCATAGCAATTTACTGAAAGAACCTGTGCTGGCTTGTGCATTTAGCCTCTCACAAACTCTCCGTCCCAAAATGTTGAGCTCTTCTTCAAATTTTAATCCGTTATGGCTCAAATGAAATTAATTATTTATGATGCAATGAATCTTAAAATATAAATGATTTATCCGAATAAATCCTGTTTGTTTACTTGATAATCTTCGAGATATGAACCTAAAATATAGCAGTTATTCTGATGATCAATAAATTATAAAGCGATTTAAATGTGTAACATCATTCTTTAATAATTATTACCCGCTTTATCCTAGACTAATTTCAATTTTTCTGTCATTATATTATTTTTTGTGTTTTTAAGAACCCCAGTTTTAATGCAGATAGATTAAACTTTAAAGGTTCCGAGTTTATCAAAATTGGATTTCATATTTTCGATGCCCTTTTCGCCACGGATGCTTCATCTGGTTATTGCGTTCGTGTGATCGTTGGCTTTTGGTTTAACTTGACATGCCTTTTTGAGATTTCGTGGCACATTAAATTGTTTTCTGTTCGATCGCGATTTCAAAGGTCAATTTAGAGAATATTAGCATTGAATTGTGTTATTTTTTCGGGTTCGCTTGAGGCTACTTGTGTCTTTCACAACCATGCGGCTCAATTGGGCTATTTTCTTTATTTTTTCTCTGTTCTCTTCTTTACTTTGAATTCAGTTGTGCTGTGTCTGAAATCAGTAGCATCCTGTTTTTTTTATTTATTTAGTTCCCTTGCTTGTAAAACTTATAATTTTACAACCCTCGACCACCCTGAAGTTGCACAATATCCATTCGAGTTTCGGGAGTTGAACGATGGATGAATGAATGCAAAAAGGCATTCATCCATCAATGGCAAAGCAATGGCAACAAACATTTCGGGGTAAACCACGGGGTTACGAATGGTGAAAGAAATTAATTAGTGGGGAATCGGAGGTCAGTCCAGTCGTGACCATCGAAAGACCTCGACGCAACAATAATCACTGTGTTCTATACGGTGGTATTGAATACAATTACTGTGTATGTATTTATCTTTTTTTGCAATTTATTCACAGTGGGAGTATTCAGTTTTTTGTCAAGGTAAATTTAAAAATTTGCCTATCCCAAAAGTAATTGCGCGTAAACGCCATTATTTGCAAGCAAGTTTATTAGCTTCGTTCAACCGCATGCCTTGGGATGTGCGTTGGGCAGTCACCATCGTTGTAAATCGACCTTCGTTTCATGCAATTTTTTTTATTTTTGTTCCGGTATTTCACTTTGGTTTCTCAATTAAAATTATTTTTAACTCGGGGCTAGTCTGTTTTCCCTTCTGGCAATTTATTCCCGGTATACGTTTTTTTCTTCGCTCGTATCTATAGGTTTATTCTTAAGCGTATATTCTATTTTATGTTTAATTTCTTGCTTATGCGTTCATTCTAATCCCCCCACCTGCTGTGCACAGATTTATTCTTTGGTGTGAAACTATTTGCCGATTATATAACAATTTTTGTGATGTTTTTCCTGGCCTTTTCCTCGGTGTACCGCACTTATGCCTGAGTTGGTTTTACACTCGATATCTTTAACGTCGGTCCTGGAAATCAATTGCAATGCACGCTGGCGTTTTCTCACACTTATGCCATTTAATGCAGATTCTAATCAAGGAGCTTTGTCACCTGTTGGTATTTATTTCTATGTCATCAATGCCGACTTATCAGTTCTTTTTACGATCGAGCTGCATTTTACGGACAGACGTCTCCTCCTTTTAAAATTGAATACGTATCCTCTATAATAAGTTTTAAAATGGTCAATCGATACCTGTTTATCATAAGATCTTTTCTCTTGATCGAATAATTATCATTTGGGTTTAGTTCATCATTTACGATGCTCTTGAGACGGTTTCGTGAACACTATATTTTGCGGTGATGACCTTAGGTGAGACCGAAATGTGTGTTAAATTAAAGTCCAGATATGATTGTGAAATATATTCGATATAACGCTTATTGTTGTTCTTCTCCTGTCCTCTGAATGGAGTGTGGCTACAAATGGTTTAATCAATCTTTTGTTTACTTATTTTACTTGGTATTTAACTGTGATTCAACAGCAAGAAAGTGAGAGTTCAAAGAATAAATGTTTGTTTGTGGAGGAAAAGTTTTCCATTGGGAATTAAGTGAGGCTTCTGCACTGGAAGTACAACAGTGCGTTTCACTTCGTCATGGACATGCAGATAGACGATACTCCAACTCGTTATGACTTGACATCGCATCATCGCCTTGTGTGCAGAAAGTTCTTTCGGAAAATTTAGGAATATTCATAGGGAGATTTTCAAATAATAATTTCAGATTATTACTATTAGATTCCAACTGAGGATAACTGGCGAGCACAGCAGATTATGGTGCGCTGAGGCCACCATGATCTCGGGACTTCCCTGACTTGCAGAGGTTGAGATTCTTCAGCGGGGAGATTTTCATGGCAGATTTTGGCTACAATCTGTGTAAAGTCATGAGTTCTGAGCCAGCACCAATCATAACCAGTTACCACAAGGTAACGGTGGTGGTGCGTTTGTTCTAAGAAAGCATACAAAGTTTGAATGAAAAACAACGGCCGCTCATTTTGTTCTAATCGATTGCATCATATATGTGAGAAGGAAAGCATACATTTTCTTTTTTATGCCTATAAAGAACTAATAAAAAACTGCCCAAACGGATGCATTGCATTTATTTGGACAAGTTGATATGTCTTCTAAATCAGTACGTAAACCTGCGCCAAATAATGGGATAACCCAGGCTTGAGGAATCACTTTCTTTAAGGGACGATGGTGCGAGGTGACACCCATGCACCGGCCAGAATTTGGTAAGAAGAAAAAACGGTGCGAGGTCCGTTTTGGGGGACTGGACCCTACTCCATGTGTTCCTAATGTTAAATTACCCGATGTTTCCATAAACGGGACGAGTACTTTGATAGCTTTTAAGTGTCATTATATCCAATAAAACAAATTAAGATATTTTTAAGACATTCCAAAAATGAATTCCAACTTTTTTCCTAAAACCGGTTTTCGGCAACAGTCAACAATGACGTTTTCATTGTTTTTTTATGCATCAGAGGAAAGTTAAAACGAGGTTAGAATGCTAGAATATTCAATGTTACCCATAATAATGCTCGTCGTGGCATGAATAAAATGCGTGATCTTGACCCAAACTGCTTTCCCGTCTCCCTGCCGAAGAGTTTTTCTTTTTTCAACCAAATCTTTGCACTCTTAGCTTTTTTGTGTGTTTTGCCTATCTGAAAATTGAATGAAGATAACAAGTATTAGACGCGTACAAGGGTCGGTATATACATGCATCTCTCTGGGAATATCAGATACAATATGGAAAATCGCCTCTTGTATAATTTCGATCAAGTCTTTAACCGGCTTGAGGAGAAGCGAACAGTAGTGGTACTTGACTGTGGTGGAGACTGGAACGATTGCAGGCGTTACTGTGAGTTAGTCTCGGGAAAGCTTCGGTCATGGTTGGCTGTGTCACTCCGAGCTCCCGAGTGAGTGACTGTGACTGCGAGTTCACGATTGTTTTTCTAAATTTTCATAAAATTATGAACCGAATAACTCGGCGCTTCTTAGGAAGCCTTTACCTACTTCATAAAATTTAGCATAACATTGAACCGCGTTTTCGAAATTTTGGTTGTTTGTAATTGAGGGCCTTTCCTTTCAGAACTAACTCTCGGTGGTAAGATTGCGCATCAGGAAAATTTTACTATCATGAGTCACAGCTTTTATAGTTTTACCTTNGTCAGTCCAGTCGTGACCATCGCAAGACCTCGACGCAACAAAATCGCCGAGTTCTATACGGTGGTATTTAATACAATTACTGTGTATGTATTTTATACTTTCTTTGCAAGTTATTCACGGTGGGAGTATTCAGTTTTCTTATGAAGATTTTCTCTGCGGACTGGCGGCGATAGGGTATATTTTTATTCCTAAGTTATTCTTTACATTAATGGTATTTTTGTCTACTGTGCTCGTCTCGGATATGTTCTTAAGTTTACTTTTAAATTTATTGGTTACAGAATTGAGATGATAGTATTCATTTTCATTCTCAAGTTGTCCATTACGTTGATAGTTTAGAAACGGTGATATCTTAAGTATTTCGTACCGATGAGAGTATTTTCCTTTCTAAGGTACTTAATACGTTGATACATTATTTCACTGTATTCGTGTGGCCCCTATGCTGGTCATTACGTTTGAGTTAAGTACTGAGTCTCTCTTTTATTTTAAACTCACTCGAAATCTGCGACTTATTCCGTTTGAGTTAAGTTCGATCATTGTTATTGTATTTTGGTTGTTGACACTCGCCGATGACACTTTCCATTACTTTCAGGGCAACCTAACAGGTGAAGAAATTATGCCACCCTAATTTAAGACGGAAACCATCTACTATTTAAATATGTCATGGAATGTTTATCTTACACCGGAAACGTGCAGACTGAACAATACTTTTTTCCCTTGAATTTTGTATGCGCTCTAAAATTTAAGTACACAGCCACACAGAATTTTTCATGAACGCGGGCGTTGCGTTTTCCTCGCGGTGCCATATACTCGAACATCACGGAATTGATCATGAGTTTGATCTTGATCTTAATTTCCGATTTCATGGATCTGATGAGCACGATTAAAAACTGGTAATTCATTTATTTATTTTTGGCATGACTATTTACAAAAATTGGGTTTCATGTCCCATTAATGTAAAAGTGATTGATTAATAATTGCGATATCAGGATATTGCGAATCCATCAGCCAATCCTGCCAATTGCAACCGGAGATAGATCTTCATTGGACTTATGGTCATGGCAATAAGAGCTTTTTCCCCAATCCCAGCTGCTGCGAAGTATTCTTGTGTACAATTTTTATCAACAGGGTTGTAGTTTGAAATTGTCAGTTATTGTGGTTACGAATTGTATCGAATTGGCTAGTAGTTAAGATGCAATCAATATTTTTCGCGGAAGTGTTGCTCCCGAAAAATTCGGTTATTAATTCATATATCTATCAACAAATGAAATTATCCATCATAATTGTGAACGAGTTTCTATTTTAACTAATTTCAATCACGCTAAGTAATTATTTGTGAGATACTTGCTTTAAATTCATTTATGAGAAATATAAAAAATCCGGAAAATGTCTCTTTCCAAAAATGGATATATTCAATTAAAATTCAGGATAATAAATAGGATGATAGAATGAGATTTGTCAGCTTAAGCCAGCAGTATAATCAGCCAAGAAATCATTTTCAGGTAAACACTGAACTTTTCAGCCTAATTTAACGGTTTTCACTGAATCCTGCAACTGCCGCATTGATCAAATTTAAGAACCAGAGTCCGGCTGCAGTCAGAAGCGTCGCCGCATTCTTGATTCTTCGAAAGGCTATCCGATTCTGGGGCCGGATTATCAAAAATAATTACGTAGTCGTAACTCTGTCAGCCAATCACTGACCATTTTTCAAGCTACACCCACCAATCACAAATGAGAAATCCGACTTACGCAACGCGTAAGTCGCTACGTGTACTTGGGCATGTTTTGATAATCCGGCCCCTGAACGTTACGGCCTTAAAAATACATTTATAACCACGCCATGAAAGCTGATAGAGATATGTTGGATTGCTGTACGGTGTGCACTTTGCCACCGATGACGGAAAAATTGCCAGAACGATATCTCGCTGATGATTCGTAGGCTGAAGTACTCTTCTCACATTTAATTAATTTATTTTGTTGAAAATCTTGGAAGTGCTGAATGACTTTAAATCCCTGGGACACGTCTTATAAGAAATATCGTCGATATTCTAACAAGCGAATTTAATGAAAATACAACACACACAGCAAAAACAAATTAATAAAAAGGAAATCAAATTCATAATTGTTCGAACTAAGGCCGATTTGCTCGCACCACGTTTTCCTGGCCACTTGCATGACGACACTTTTCTCGTACGCATTCTTTCCGACGATAGATTGACGCTCGCTTTGTGGCTGGTTAGGATAACGCAGCAAACTTGAGATATCTTCTTCACGGGAGGCGCAAATTCCTGGAGTCTTAGAGATTCAATTAGAGCTGCTGCTGCTGTGTCGACATTCTAGGACAGAAATCTCGCTTGCTCGCTCGCGTGCTTGGCAATGCTGCGTTTTGTATCACATAATAATTTCTTTTTAAATGCCTTGAAAAATCCCCAATGAATCACGAAGAAAAGCGGCTTGTTCAGGAAACTGACAATCCAATTGTAGTTTTCACATGAAATGTAACTTTCTGAAACGGGGCATGAAAATTTCACATAATACATATGCATTTTTTGCTTGTTGTCATTCTAAAATAAAAAATATCACTGTTTTAAAATAACTAAATGGTTCCAAAGCCAGCTGAATTGGTCAAGCGCTTTTAATACATGAAAAGTATGCATGAATGATTTTTTAAATAAACGTACATGGATAAACCCATTTTTAAATTGTTTTCAAGCCTTAAGGACATGCACTCCTCAGTAATGCAAACAATCTTTGATTTCCGATGCTTCAATTTTGCGGACGATCATGAACTATCTAAGAACATGGATGAATACAGCATGATTACGAACGCCACTTCAATTGGAAATAGTGGATGTTCCTGTTTGGAAGTGGCAGGAGAGTTCTAATTCAGCCAACATGCTATCGTAATTCGTGTGTGTGAAAAGGTTGACTTTAGGTCAGATTAGGAAAATCTTAAGTTAGAGTAAACTAATGGAAGATCACCTCGTTGAAACAGTCAACGATGCGGTAAAATCCAG
>JALHKN010739001.1:0-13448 GCA_039513755.1 Hyalella sp. 3TK10
TATATTGAATTTACCAGCTGAAAAGAATAAAAAGAAAGTTAAGTTAAGCAATAGTTACTCTGTAATACAAGACAGAGAGTAGATGGTTGAGCTGACGAATTAAGACATATGCCTCCCGGCAACAATGCCCCCCCAGGCATCAACCGAGGCATGTTCAACGAGTACTGTCACAACAACTTCCCCTCCTATGTACAGGTATTTACTGATGAGTCAAAACTCAGCAATGGTTCTACAGCTGCAGCTATGTACACACAAACTCTTCAAAGTACCACCACATGGATGCTGAACCCAGCTCATACAGTTCTTGGTTCTGAGCTTTTTGCAATTCACAAGGCTCTGCAGCTTTGCACTTCTGACCCTAGACTGAGCTCACAAAACATTCTTCTGTTGACTGACTCCTGGTCAGCTTTGCAGCTGCTAAGGAACACTATCAACCCCTCATACAAAGAGTGTGCTTTCAAAATTCAACAAATCATTCATAAAAGACAAGCCCACACTGTTCTACAATGGGTGAGAGGGCATTCTGGTGTGAGAGGAAACTAGGTAGCAGACAGGGCGGCTTACATGGGGCACCTCAATGTACGTTCAGCCCTGAGCACGCTGAGCAGAGAAGATATCCTCACCGTCCTAAGAGACGAGCTACAAAAGCACTGGACCAGAACATGGAAAGCCAATGTTGCACAATCTCAAAAAAGGACATTTTAAAGTGACATCATGGAGAGACCCAGACTTTGGCCTTGGCTCTGCTTACAATCCCGCAAGTTGGAGTGTGCAGCACGCGACTTCGAATTGGCCACGCCGGCATTAAGAGCCATCTCTTCAGATTTAACATGAGTGACACAGACCAATGTGCTGCCTGCAACAAAACGGACACCATTGCTCACTTCCTGCTGCACTGTCAACATCACACCCTGCCCAGAGGAGAGCTGGAAACTAATTTGAGAGGCATCAATGTACAATTTACCTTGAGTGAACTATTGGGGGGAGGCAATCATAATGATAATGTGCAGCGAAAAATCTTCCGGTTTTTGACTATATACATTTTGAAGTCAGGTAGGCTAAGCAAACTTTAGACAAGTGTGTTGCAAGAATTGTATACAGGCTAGCACGCAGGCCGCCTGTTTGTGCAGAGCAGAAGCTCAGCCAAATCCTCGGCCAGTTGAGGGATATCTTTGGATGTTCCTATTAATTAATCATAAGGGTCTCGTTGTATCTGTCATTAAGTGTCATGTCGTCCTGTTGCATCTTTTGGTGATGGGGCACGTGGGAGGAAAGTGGCTCTGCTGGCTCCCTAGTGCGTAGCACCAGCAACCATGTCCTCCCTCGTAGTCTGTCTCAACGAGCATCTGCACTGGCCTTTTGATCATCTTCTCATACTTTGCCTCTGTAACTCATGTCCCGCATACTCTGTCCTGCTGAGCCGTCATGTCAACTGGCCCCCCACTACCAAGAAGTCAAAGAGTATCTTTATAAGTTTGAATGATTTACAATAATATCACAATCTCTCAGGCCCAACGGTCATCCTACTGGCTGACCAGAGGCTTTAAGTCCACTTAGCGTGGACACCCTGAGAAGAAGAAGAAGAAAAGAATGTGGTGAAATTTCTTGAGTCCTTGAATGTCAGTTATTTTTGCTTGTCAGCTGTGTGGCACCAATTACAACCGTACTGTTGAGGGGCTACATGGACCAGCTTCCAGTGCTCCTATAAGCAGTGCAGAATTCTATTACCAGGTGTTCATATAGACACCTTAGGTCCGATCGGGGCGCCTTCCCGTTACAACATAGGCCATGGGGGGGTAGGTACGCACGTCACAAACCACTTCCCTTATGCGCAGGAGCAGGAACACCGGGATGATGATGAGGCGCCGAGACAGTTGGCGCCGTGTCTCGGGCGGTGGGACTGGCGGTGAAAGTGGTAGGGCATTACATCACAGGCACATCTCTTGAAGACCCAATGTGGTAAACTTTTACTTTATACTGAAATTTTGCGGCTCCAAAGTCACATATTTGGTTAAATGTGGAATCTCGTGGCTCCATAACAATTTTATATGACAATTTTATATTTAGCGGTTCAGTCTTTCTTGCAACACAAGAAAATTCCCTGTTCATGGCGGAAAAATTACCCTGAAAACATGCATCTCTCCAGTCACATGTAACGGAGAGGTCGGGTTTTTTTGGGGGGGTAAACTAACCAAATTTTTGTGCGGACAAAATATTCACGGCTCGGCAAATGGATCCACGGCTGCCAAATAAATATATTCACGGCTCCAAAAATCCAGCCGCGGCTTGGAAACTAGATATTTTCCACACTGGTTGAAGACTAGCCACATCTGAACATATAAGGCACCGTTACGTCACAACCAACATTGACACACATCTTGCACGCTTGCTACACTCGTATTGCAATGTGGCACCGGATACACCTCATCAAAATTTTTGAATATATATAGCTTTCCGTTTTCCTTTTTTGGCAACATGGTTAAACGTTTCACATATTAAATCACGCAACTTTGCGAACTTTCCAAAATATCTACTTGAAAGATAAACCCATAGCAAGGTTACGTTTCACATCCGTGGTCAGTCGGTCATGCCACGATGAATCATAACTTCTATATTTCAAAATTCATTTAGTGTGAATAGTTGATGGCTTAAAATCACTCGGAAGAAACCCCGATGAGAAGTTTTCTCTACCGGCAAAAACTCAGTCAAACTTTAATTAATCAATAATCATTTTAATTTAAATTGCAGAGTAGGAAGACAGCATCTTACCACAATAGAATTAGCAATGCAACTGGCTTCCCCTTGCATCGGTTGCTTCAGCTGGATTTGAACTAGAGTCATAGAATGATGCGTCAGACATTTTTTTATTCCATTGTCAAGATTGTTGATAATGACGATGGTATGATAAAAATCATATTTGTCATACTTACAATGATAGACGATTTATGATTGAATATTGGACACTTATATTCATGTGTCTTGGTCACCTAACGTTTTTGGCTTCGATCTTGCCGAAGTTTAAAATTTTAAAATGATATTCTTCAAGCCCATCAAAGTAAAAGCATAAAAATATGCCTTTTGAACTATTATCGGAATGTTTTTATTCACAAATAAAGTAAAGTTCATAATCATTGTTATTCCATTGCTGGTATTGAAATTTCATAACCTAAACTAACTTTGTGCCCTAACATCACGAAAAGATTGAAGATATTTAATTATAATGCCATCAACAACCTTCCAAAATTGTGGCATTTGAATTGACAATTAATCCTCAATCATTGGTATTTAAAGGTCTCACACTGTTTTTAGCAATTCTAAGCATTGTTCATAGAAAACATGTATGATGGCAGACTGTACAAAAATGAGGCAACACGGGAGATTGATCAGTGAAAAAAATCTAAAAACCAATGTTTAAGACCAAAATTGTGCATAAACATGAGGTACGCCGAGTGAAACAAGACAAATATTAGTGTTCTGATGATTAGGGATGAAAATGAATCTTTTAGTCTCTGAATATAAAGAGAATTGAAAAAAAATCAGAGTTCTACATCGACTTGAAATACGGAGGTTGGTCTTCAGCCCTGAAAACATCGATTGGGGAGGTTAGTTGAAAATATCTTTTCAATTTTCTCGGCCCCTGTAAGAAACTTGGGATTTTTTGTTTACAAAAAAAGATTCTTTGAAACTTTCTGCCAATATGAGACCTTTTTTTCATATGGATTGACATATTTATTATGTAAATTGAAAAGACCGATTGAGTAAAAAAGAGACAGATTTGCACAGGTGAGCAGCCGACAAGGTAACTTGGAATTATCTAGAGATTTTTCACAACAATCATGAGGAATTTTGCATTTTGGTTGCCAAAAATTAATTTGTTGATTTTTTTCTACATTTATGAGTCTATTTGTGTATATTGGATAATTAATTTATTGTCAAAATCATTGTGAAAATCATAGGTAGAAATTGAGAAAGGCCGAGATAGTATTCATTTAAACAATTGGCAGGGCGGGGCTCAACTCTTGGGCAATGTGATTGGTTGAGTTGGTCACGTGGTGTCTTTGTTTAAGTTTCGCTCAACAGACAGATCAAGACATGCGCAGTATTGTCTCAGTGGTGGCGGTAGCAAGATGCAGTCCTATTTCAGGGGTCATCCGTTACAATATGCCACGTTTACCTGATCATATAGATCAACTTCCCAATTCCAGCCTGCCTATAAGAACGAACAAGAAAGAAAGAATGTCAATTACCTGCATTTGTGTTGCCGAAGATGAAGAAATCTTTGTCAGGACCAATTTTTATGCAAATGCGTCAAGATCTTCTGAAGACGTATAATTTGATGCTGGTGCGTTGCCGAAGATCTTTGGAAATTCGCTCACATTCTGCATATTGGATTAGAAGTGCACTTTAGGTCAAGATATCGGCGTCTTTTCAAGGTTTTTCAGCTATCTCCACCTTAATCCTTAACCTTGCTGCTTATTGCATAATTAAGATGAAATACATCTCAAATATAGAATTTTTTGTTTGAAGGGTCAAAATGCTCGCACCCAAGGTTGTAAAGTGCTGCTAGCACAGGAGGTGATTAGGGTTAAATTTGCGCCCACGGCGAATTGCAGATCCGTTCTTGACTTTGAATCTTGGTCTAAAGGGAATTGCAGGTCCATATCAATGGTTTACCACCCTCTGCATCAACCGTAAATTGCCGTAGTCCATATCCATTGTTCACCACCATCCGTATTGACCATGAATCACCGTCTATGGAGAAGTGTAATTGGCAACCACCGTGATCATCGATCGTACCTTGGCATCTATGGGGTAGTTGAATGGGCGTCTTCAACCTATATGTATTGTGGTGCACTTTTCAGTCTGGGCCAGAGTTTTAATTAATGATTTAATGTATCTAATCAGTGACCACTATTTTTGAACAAAATAGTTCACTTCAAATAATCCTGCTGTTGCTATCAATGCTCTGTTTCTGATTAGCATAGTGACAAACGAGAGATTTTTTGTTGCCATTTTTTAGAAACTCTGAGCTGCTTGAAGATTCTGTTCAATATAATATGTATGACAATGATGGTATCAACAATACTTGACTTGTGTACTTATTGGAGCCTACATTTTTCACTTTTTTCAGAAGACGGGCAACAAAAAGTCTCATTTGCTACTTTGCTGATTAGTATCCTAGGTGCAGAGGATGCAAAATCAAAATTTTATGTTCCTAAAGTCTCTAGATTTCCATCAAATTGTCTCCAGTTTGTTAGAAGAAGATAACAGATATTAAAATATTGGCAAGATCTTTTGTACAAGTTTTTTGGGTTCAAGAGAATTTAATGTCTCTTTGATCCAGGGCGGAATTCTAGCATTCAGTTCCAAATCAGTTCCACAAAAGTTGCTTTGAAAAGCTTCACAAGTTCACATAATCCTTTAGATCCACTCTAGAATTCCACCCTGCTTTGATTTCTTTGCAACTAAGCTGATAATTAAACCATCTTGCCTGAACTTCTGATCCTGATGTTTTCAAAATGAGTTCAAGACTCCAAATTTCAGTAAAATCTGCCTCAAAAAGTCTCTCTGACAAATCTCTATAATGAATCCGTCTCCAGAACATGCAGAATGTGCCCCATAATTTTCTATTCCAGTCAAAACCTGTGTTCAAGATCAGCCCAATTTGTCAATTACCTTGTTGGTAAAATAAGGATTAATTCAGGATTGCCCAAACTTGGTCAAAATCTGTCTTTAAGATCTTGGATGTGACCACCAACCACACTCTGCCATCTGGAAAATAAGGTGTAATGTTGAAATATTTCTTCAGTTGGTTAATGACACTGATAAGGGAGAAGAAAGTTGAGATTTCTCTGCAAGATAATATGAGATATTGTAATCTTTGAAGGGTTAAAATTTGTCTCCAGGAATTGTGGCTTTTAAAACTACACTCAGGCAATTATGAACTTATCCTTTTTTTCCATTTTGTAGTTGAATTTGTTAGTATTTACTGTTATTTTTTCTTGCCAAATTTAAGCTTTCAAAGATTTTCGAGGTTCTGGATGATTTTAGAATCAATTTTGCTGAATTATTGTTGCTACACAAAATTATTGGAAAATTTGAATCTTTCTGACACTGCTTACTCATTGTTTTGGATCCTACTCTGTGCAAATCTTGCTGCACCAGACACAATTAGCCACCGGCCTAGTCCTATCATTGTCAGTCTCAGAATAATATCAGGAAGTCTCCAGATATTACAAAATGGAAAATATCTAAAAAAAAAATTCAATTTAGATTGATTTGGTGGTAAATATATCTAAAAAATAAATAAATTTCTTGCTGCCATGGAATGCAGACTGTTTGCAGTACAGCATTTGTGAGATTCTAATATCTCTTTTGATTATTTTTAACCTGTAAAAACATGTGGCAGAAATCATTCTATTCATCTTGTATATACTGTTATCTTTTCTTTGTTAACAAAATATTTTTTGAGATTTTGTGTTATTTTTTAAACTTTCTTGATGAGAAGCAGGCCAGTTATTTAACAGATATTGTTATTTTGCCAGCACATAATGCCACTCTTCCCCAGGAGCATAAAGGCTAGATGCTTCAGCCTAGAATTAGGACCAGAGTTCAGGAACTTATAGGAAATTTTTTCTTGTAACGATTTTCAATCTTACTGAAATTTATAAATTTTCAACATACTACTCAACTTACATTCAGTTTCAGTAAATTGTTATGTAAAATCAGTATAAAAAGGATCTGTTTTAAATTTGAATCTCAGTGTAAAAACATCTTCATCATGACATCAAATGTTTTCATCATGGACAATGGGGCTCACACCATCAAAGCAGGCTACTCCAATCAAACAGAACCAAGGTATGACTCGTCTAACATAAGCCAAATAAATCGTGTTGCTGCTATGGTCATCAGTTGTTCTCAGATTGGATGCCAACTCTTTAAACAAATTATGAAAGTTCAACTGTGACTTGCATTATCTGTATTGTGGATCTAAGGTATCTGTATTGTGGATCACTGAACAGTGTTTTTTCTAAGAGTTTGAATACATAGAATGAGTACCGGTACACAACTTAGAAAGAAAAAAAAATTCTCATACCAACTGTCAAAAATGGTTTTGGGTCATCACCATGAGTGGACTTTCTGATTAATGACTTGAGTCTGTGCTTTTGCTATTGCTTCATTAGATCAAAAATAAACCTCATTACCTAATATTACTTGAAACTTGAAAAAATGTAACAGACTTCCCCACAGCATAAACTATAAAAATTATGTGTACCCAAGACACATGACCCGCCAAAAAGCATATCCTGGGTATGGCTACACAATCTAAGGTACTCGATAAAGTTGTCCACCAGAAATATCTGATTTTACAGCTGACACAAGATGGTGAGCTGATTATACAACTATAGGGAAAAGCAACATTATTCCTGGCAGTATGCAGTTAATAAAAATGTGTATGCACCTTGTCTCTTAAGATTTTGATGATTTTCCAGAGTGCTGTTAAATGCAGTTATGAAAGCCAAGAGCGAGAGAAGGCGTCCCTTCATTGGTGATCAGCTGGATGACTGCAGGGACGCATCTGGTCTCTTTTATATCTTGCCTTTCCAAAAGGTACGTTTCTACTGCATAACCCTGGAGGCCTGTTCAAATTTCCCTAATTTTGAACAAATGCTTCTGAGCAAGACTGCACACAGACACAATAAGTTGGAAGTTTAATGCAGTTCACCAAATATGACTGTATTTGGTTCCATTAACTCAATTTTTTGGTGTTGTCTGTGACAAGTTAATATCTGTAACAGAGCTTTGATGTATAAAGATGCTCTCTAACTAATTGTTGCTGTCATCAACTTGCATGAAGTGTTGTCAATGAAATCCAGCCATGCCAGCAGGACAGAGGTTACTTATTTCACATGACATATTGAATTAAACTTCAAACATTGTCACAAGGAGTTCTGCAAAAATACTTGAATTATTTTCATATCATGAATCCTTCTTGTTGTGATCGCGAGGAAGTTTGTAGAGTCCATGATTATTGTTTGAAGTATCATGAACATATTTTAATCCTGATTCCAACCATTCTGATTAACTGATTCCAACCATTCTGATAAACCAAAATAAACCAGTTGTCTGAAGACTGCTGCTTGCTGAGATGCCAGTTGTTCTACAGACACAATAACAGTCTTTGATGTTAACAATTTGAGTGTGAATGTGTTTTGTACTGAAGTTCTCCCAGTCGGTAACTTCACAAGTTGCTTTCACCCTAATTTCAACAAAGAATTGCTTGCACAGGGTTACCTGGTCAACTGGGATGTCCAGAAAACTGTGTGGGACTACGTTTTTAGCAAAGAAATCTTCAATGTAAACCACGCGAGCACAACGCTGATCGTCACCGAGCCCTTCTTCAATTTCACGTCCATACAAGAAGCCATGAGTGAGATATTCTTCGAGGAGTACGAGGTGGATGCGCTTCTCAGGATAAACGGTGAGGTTCTTACCTCACTTACTCGAGAATAAAGTGTTCCATTTTTAATTATTTCAAATTTTCCTCTTAAAAGATCAATTTGGTTTATAGCTGAGGTATTTCACATTGAAACCTGCATCATTTCCAAGTGTTCTTCCATTTTGAGTGATCTATATACCACCAACCAGAATTGAATGTATTAAATTAACTTGCTGTTCTCAAATCTACGTATGTCACAAAATCAAATGATTTGTTTGATATTCCCCGCATTTCTACATACATATTTACAGCGGGTGATCTATCAGTTCACAAATACCACCGTGACCGCCCCAAGGAATTGTGCTGTTTGCTTGTGGACTCAGGCTTCAGCTTTACACACATTGCGCCTTACATTCAAGGCAAGAAGCAGAAGGATGCCATCATCAGGATAGAAATGGGCGGCAAGATGCTTACCAATCACCTCAAAGATATTGTTTCATACAGGTATAATTTGTTAGCGCTTGAAAAAAACATTGCTTTCCATAAATCAGGATCATTTCCCTGGAGTACAGGTCTGGTTCTTCAGAGTTGTTGAATCATAGGTTGCTGGAAAGGTGCAAGAAAAGAAAAAATATTCGAATTATCATTTAAATGTTAAATATTACTTTTTAGTAATATTTAAGTGGTGGAGTAATTTTTTGAACTGTTGACCATCTGTCCTTTGAACCTTGTATTCTGGCAACTGGATATTATTGTCATTGACATAAACGTTAATTCTTCAGGATCAATAAGGTGTAATCTAGGTTAAAATTCGTCTGTTGAAAAAAGTTGCAATCAAATTTCATTCTCGTGGATAAAATTTGCGGTCGCGTATGTTATGACTTGCCCAAAACAGTGTTTTGCTGACAGCTGACCTTTACTGACTTCTCAATTATATTCTCTGTTGAACAATAAATTCGGGCTACTGATGTTATGACGAAGACAGTACCGTGTTTTGCAGGCAACTGAACGTCATGGACGAGACGTACGTCATCAATCAGGTGAAGGAAGACTCTTGTTTCGTGAGTGCAGATTACAATGCGGACATGAAGAAGGCGCGCCAGAAGCCGCCAGCTAATGACATCCTGCGAGACTACGTCTTGCCTGACTTCACTTCTATTAAGCGGGGCTACCTCCGCTCGCTCGAAGAATCTGATGGAAAAAGCCCTAATAACGAACAGGTCCTTTTTCCTTATCTTCAATAAAAGTCTAACGAGTTGTGGTAGTTTTTTATTTGTTTTGCAATTGTTCTAACCTTAGTCTAATGTTGAACTGTCAGTATACTAGTAGTCTGTGGAATGGTCGTTATCGTAGTATTTTGTGGAATCCTCATTGTCTTAGTATTATGTTGGATTTTCACTATTTTGGTACTTTACTGAATTTTCATAATCATGGCACACTTTGTGTGCTTGTTAGTCTCGTCTAATCGAGAATTTACATGAACTCACACCAAAATGTTAGCCTACCTCCGACATCTTGAATTTTCTGATGAGGTGATGAACACAATTTTTTACTTTTCATATTCCCTCGCTATATTGATGGTAAGAATTGACATCTTCTGCCTGCTCACACACTTTTAGGACAAAACTTTTAGTGACATAAAAGTGTCGCTTGCTTGCGAGACTGCCTTCGTTAAAGTATGGATAACTTGGCACTCTCAAAGACTCTGCCAACAATATGCTCAATGACAATCAATTGATACTACTTTCGCATAAAGAGGAATAATAATGCTATATTAAGGCACATACAGTGGCTGTTGCCTTGAAATTACCAATCAGAAAATAAAGACGTGTATTCTTTTCATGCTCCCTTTTTTGCCTAGATAATGTTAAACTATAATAGCTAGAGCTGAAATTTATTAACATCTGCAAGAATCTGGATAAATCCGGTCTTGAGTTGCAAAGCATTTGTACTTGTTTTTTTTTAAATGGAGGATTGTGTATTAGCAATTCGTCTAATCATAATTCTACATTTTTTTCTTGGATATGCCATACNTTTTTTTAAATGGAGGATTGTGTATTAGCAATTCGTCTAATCATAATTCTAAATTTTTTTCTTGGATATGCCATACTGGATAAAATATTGTGTCTAATATTACATGGAGGAATCTTCGAATCTTACCTATAACTTTTAATTTTTGATGTCCGAGAAGGAATCTTCTAATCATGATCTTGAATTCATACTTATAATATTGAATATCTTTCACGAATTACAGCTGATCCGCCTGAACAGCGAGCGGTTTGCGGTGCCGGAGCTTCTGTTCCGGCCGTCAGACATTGGCGTGCAGCAGCTGGGCGTGGCGGAGGCCGTGGTGCAGGCCATCTCCTTGTGTCCTGAGGAGACAAGACCTCATCTCTACAGGTATCTGCCCTCAGCCTCTGGTTATACACTTCTTCCATGCCTACACGCAACTCGATCGTTTTTCTGTTCTGTTACGTTGCTGAAACGAACTTTTTACTGTTCCAATTGTTATTAGACATTGCTTAATCGTTTTAATGATCCCCCTTTTACTCCACGTATCTTGGTCCTATTACTGATGACGTTCCATTTGCTAGTAGTTATGGATAATTCCGCATTCTTGCCAGCTGAATTTTCATAATCTTACATAATCTCGTTTTGGTCTTCAAGCTGTATGTCTGAATGTTGTCCTCTATATTTATTTTTGAAGCTACACTTTTTAAAAATGGTCTCTTTGGCAGAAATATCTTTCTGACGGGTGGTAACTGCAACATACCAGGTTTCAGTGAACGAGTTTACAGTGAAGTAAGAAGTGCGGCGCCGGCCGAGTACCAAGTTAACGTGTCTCTGGCGAAAGGGTGAGTGCTCCATTCCAACTTGAAGTGTCCAATTTCTTGATGAATTTGACAAATGCGCGGTTATTGTCGTTTAGGGTCAAGTGGCCGACGTCTCGTGTAAGCGACCTCTTGTACGGGTGTCTTCGTTTCTGTTGCTTTTTCCCTGTCCTTTCCTCGTTCTTCGTCTCTCTGAGATGCTGACGCTGCTTCTTTCTTGCCAGCTTCAGCGCGCTGGCCATTTGAGAACTTCCGCCACATTTTGGTGTTGAATAATTTTTGATTTAAGAAATTTTGTGTGATCGAGACCTTCCACCTTGTTGATGATAAATCATTTTTGACTTTCGGTGTGAGACGGCTTGTCCTGAAGCGCTGGTAAATGTTGTGTTCACTATTGTTCTGTTCTGGGACCAGATACTTGAAAATGACAGGCGACATCATTTTACTGCCACTACACATATTTGAAAACGACGACATTTAACTTGAATTTACGACAGTCGTAGAACTTACCGTCACCGTAACAATTTGTCATAATGTATCCGTGGTTTGTGTCAGGCCATCACAGTATGCGTGGCACGGGGGAGCTGCCGTCAGCCAGTCCGCTCAATTTCCAGAGATGCTCGTCACCAGGGACGACTGGGAGGAGAACGGCTTCACGGCGTGCACTGCCAAGTTCAGCGTCTAAAATGTAGCCGTCATTACGCTGTCCAAATGTGACCGTCATTCTAGTGGTTAATATCTTACCGTAATTCGGGTCTGAAATTCGACCCTAACTTCTGTGTACAAGAGGGTGCCGTGATTATCGTATCAACGCTCTAATCGGTCAAAAAGTACAGCATGTAATTCACTCTGGTACGATTCATTGACATCGGTGGATGTAATAACAAGGGTAATTTTAAAAGAATAACCAAAGTACAAAAAGCGGAGAGATCGTCATTTATTTAATTCTCCTTCGCATCATAATCTTAGGGATCTTAGATGTAATTTCAATCATGACGTTTTCTAAGTGTACAGCGTTTAATTATCTCTGCGTCGAACACCGTTTTTTTAAATCTGAAAATCCATATAAAGTTTCTCACTAGACTGTTGCTCAACGAATTGGTTCTTTGGGGCATTCCAATGCTTCTCTTCTCACGAGGTTGTATGATAACAATTTGAACAGATTTGCTGTTTTTTGTAAAAACTATATTGTACTTGGATGCAAGTCTTGCTTCCCAAATACCTGGTGCTACTTAAAATAGTAGGTGTATTAATTATTTTGCTTCTCAGAAAGATAATTCTTTAATCTCCACTCGTTCGTACCGCCATTAAAGAGTACAAAAATTTATCAAGCGACATTTTGAGTGTTAATCCAGTTGCGGCAGAGAAATAATTTAATGTAGAATCTTAATTATCAATTTAATTGTTCGATATCACTGTTGTAAGTTGTTTTAATAAAACCCCATAAATTAGGTTGCAGCTGCAGTAATGCCTCACTCAAGAATTCACGCATTAACAAACAAGTTGCCATTTAATGAAATGTTAAGTTGAATAGAGAAATGCCCGAAAATCTCATTTTGATTAATTTAAACTTTAAACTTATCTAGCCCCATCATAGTGGGGCTGAAAACTAAGGTATTACTGTAGGTCAGTCCTCCTGATACTTCAAATTTGTTGTTTTACTGTTTGAATAATTGTATTCTTTCAAGTGCTTGTTTATACTATATGCATGATACTTGATTTTAGGTTAAAAGAGTTTTTTGTTGGAAATGCGTTCTGATTATAGTGATAGGAAGGAAAGTGGTTTTTGCATCGCTTGCAGACTTATTATCCTGGGAGCTTGGCATCTAATCTGGAATGGAATTGGGGGCGTGGTGACCTTAGGTCGGACCCTTTGTATCGGTCAGCCACGCAGCACACAGTCATAGCCCTAAGGGACGAGAACAACAGGCTGAAAAAAAGGAACAAAGAGCTAGAAGAGCTTGTTGCCAGAGCTAGTCAGGTGGGGGTCGGGAATCTCCCCTGTCGTTCTAGTGTGGTTGGGGTGAATACTGGGGGGAGGGAGAAGGAGGATGTAGGTGAGAAGACTGAGATTGAGGCGAGTGTGTCCGGGGCGGCGGAGGGCGAGGCGGGCTCGTGTGTGCATGGTGGGGGTGGACGGGGTGGGAGGATGGCCTGTGATAGGCCCAGGGCATTTC
>JALHKN010739589.1:0-10303 GCA_039513755.1 Hyalella sp. 3TK10
TTTTTCGAGAAATTCATACGAGCAAGAAACTTTTTTCATGACATTTTATATATCTGTACCAAGTTTCAAGATGATCCGTCCGTAAGTTTAAAAGTTTTTTTTTGACCCGAACGGTCCCCTTAATACATCATATGGGTTTAACCTTCGCTAAATCTAATTCAGCCTTAACCTTATGGATGGAGTTTTGCTGCTACGATATTATATATTTTGAACGTACTTTATTCTTGCTCTGAACTTGAATCATTTATGTGCCTCCTTTGTAAATATTTTGCGTACTGAACCAGATTACATGGTTGCATTAAAAATAAACGAAACCTTGTATTTCGCTCATAATCGTATGATTTCGGGTAAGATTTAAGATCTACATCCCAATTAAATATATAATGCAATGGTCGTCAGGCGCTGATCCAGCTCTTATTTTTCAAGAGAGTGAGGAACTAAAGATCTTAAAATCAATCTTTCATTGCCATTGCTTTTGATGAAGCAAAACTTGATTTAGTAACATACGAAGATAGAACAACTAGATATAAGAAAAGCATCCTTTAATGAAATAATACTTTGGCGAATAGTTAATCGCAGGCAAATAGGCCTAGACAACTGAGGCCGTGCACAAGTTAGGCTTACAGGAGAAGAAAAATTCGACTGGTAAACGAACTTTATCTTGAATTAGAAGCCACTTCATGCAGCCGCGGTAGGTTTTTGCTGGTGCAGCCTTACGAAGGCCACAACAAAACCAAAGAAAGGATCTGACTCATCGAGCGCTCGGTCGATGTGCCTTGTGAGCCATGTATTTTAACATCCCTTTTGTTTGTTGCCTGCTTACAAATTGGCGCTCGATTAATCTCTAACAATGGTACATGGTTAATTGATATACGCGCAAATTATGTTTGTAGCACCGCGAAGTATTATTCACAAGTATGAATTAAATATTTCCTAACCAACGCAGCTGCAGGTTAAAGTGAGGGCTACAGAGAATTGAGATTGTTCGAAGAAACTCATTCCTAGGCCAAGGCTATTACTTAAGCAACACTTCTATCACCTCGCAATTTAGAAGGATACTGAAGTTTGAGAACAAGAGATTCATTTATTTCTTGCGTGTGTGTAATATAGTCATATGAAAATTTGTTTAGTGCGACCCCGAAGTAAGATCTTGGGCTAGAATAGTAGACGTCGGCTGCATTTTGTGTTGCTAATGGGCTGCGTTTGATGCCGAACGGCTGTAGGGTGTCCGCTCTGGTAAGAACAAACTCCGACATGCCAGGGTGAACCACTTAATGCGATAATATTTATATAGTGTGGTGTTTGATAAAATACTTAGGTTCATGGCTTACTTGCTTGGATATTTTTATTTGTGAATATGTCTCATGCATGTTCTTTTCTGTGTGTGAGTAGGATCGCGTGCCCATTCTCATGCGCCCAGCTCTCGCTCTCTCTCTCCTCATCCTGATTGTAACCAACTTGCATTCGTTGATTAAAATACCTTGAATGTTTCGTTTATATTGGAGTTTTAATTGCTGTACATCCTAGAGAATTCTCACTAACCAGTTTTGATATGAAAGTATCCGTTCAATTGGTAGGATTTGACGAAGTGATCAGTCCCGAGTGTGATATCTGGATCTAGGTTATCGCACAGTAGATCAGACCATCACAGTGGGAATAATATTTTCCTATTGCTTAGCTGCTTCTTGCGAGTAGAACAATTATCGGACACGAAGTTTGGTTCAAATTTTGAAGAAGTTGAGTGTCGACTAGAGAGAATTGTGTGTCGATGGTACTTTTAAATTTATCATTGCGTGGAGGAAGATCCAGAATTTTAATATATAATGAAAATATCTCCATGAACAAAACCTGTCCGGGTAGAATATACTTGTCGATTTTATTTTTGTGTCCTTGAAACCTGCAGACAGCGACAGGTTACCCGAGGACAACCGGCTGTTGCTTCTCCTGAGAACATTGTCATCTCGAGTTTTTACTTCAGTCAAAAGTGGTTTAATAGAAGCCACGCCTGCACTCGAACTATATCAAGTTCCAAATCAGTGTTGCCCAGGTAAAGGAGCAGCTTTGCAATTGGCTGTTTACTCATGCTTGCAACTTCTAAGCAAATGGTGAACGATGGCCACATTGCAAAAGTTTACAAAAAATTTAAATTTGGTTTTAATGCGCAATATTTATGCGTCGTATTGGAACTTTTCATCATTTGATTTCGACTCTTCAAGAATAACTAACTCACGGGGGCATGCACGCGACCATATTAGGACTGATAAACATGAAGCAAGTGCCAAGGCACGCTGGAATTTGGCCTGCTGCACTGTGACACGATTGCTTACAACACAATTGCGTGCCGGGATCGCCGGCTGTCCTTGGAGACGTGGTCAGCGCGGTCACCTCCGACAGGTAAAATCCTCGACAAATGCTGAGATTCAACCCGCAGCTTATGGGCTTTGTGTTTCAGGGGCAGTCATTTCAAAAATTTTTAAGGTGATGGTGAGATCTACCATGAGCGGAAGATCTACGATGGTCGCAAATTCGGGTTTACGTCTGTGATTGACAGGTTTAGCTTGTAAGATGAATGGTGATTGACTGATACGTCCATGAAAACCTGATACATTAAATCCAAGATGTCTCAACGATATATAGCCTCCAGCCTGAAACTCTTCACGTACGGCGAGCCACGGTGCACACCAAGTCTATGAAAATCTGGAAATTCATTCATCATCAATAAAGAGCGCGAGCAATGTCGGGTACAAAATTGATGACGGCCACACGAGTTCGTCAATCACCAGTGAACGTGTGATAAGACCTCACGTGTAAAGCGTCAGCTGCACGAGTGATTCATGCTCGGAGAATGGGTTCAGTTCACTATCACAGCCATGAAGTTGAGTAACTCTTCAATATCCCAAGTAAAAAAACGCGTCTAAAAACGAAAATTCCTGGACCCACACGTACTCCCTGAATTACAACTTGACGATAGCACCAAGGAGAGCGTCTAGATAAGCTTGTAAGGTCTCTTGCATGTCGTTGAAAATTGTTAAGACTATAGAATTGCAACTATGAATACTTGTGAGTTAATGCTTGAGAACAAATATTACAGAATAGTTTCGTATCATCATCGAATTTTTGTTCTGCTCTTTGCGCTCGCACTACTTGAATTCTAGTATAATGCATGCGAGTATATTTGTTTCCTCGCCTGAACTTCGGAGTTCCGCATTTACGGAAGCGGACAAAACTTTTTGTCGAACTGCTTGCTGAGCTTGAGGTCCAAGTCGCTAATATAGGTACTGCATTTAGGTATTTGTCGCAGTTAATAGTAACCTGGCAACACCAGAATGCAGTTCAAAAAAGTGCTCGCTCTCTCTCCCAGAACTCACGTCGCGTTGAAAATTATTTTAATTAGAAGCTATTGAGAAATGTTTGAGAAATTTCCCATCGCTCTTTCAAATCCCTGAAAAATTGTTTTTTGACACTGAAACTTGTACACCATTGCTTCAAGATATATCATGACCTTTCATGATGAAGAAAAAAATGTTCATTAGTGCGTCTCGTGAATTGGCAAACATCTCTTCCTGCTCCCTCCGGTGTTGTAATGTTGGATCAATCATTTTTACATCTCCATGAAAAGGTTTGAGCCCTGGGCTCGAAAACGATATGGATTGATGGCTATGAAAGCTGAGCACCTAGTTGCAGATAGTGTCATGACGGGGTAATAGCATAAATGGCCACGCACATTCAGTATCCCCTGGTGACATGTGCGTTATCTAATCACATTTAAGGTTACGACACTTCCTGAACATGTGCACACATACCCATCACTTCCCCATGCCCTTCACTGCCCCACCTACTCATTACGCATGCACTGGTCGTGCCTTCTGGTGCTTACATGGCCATTTACAGACAAACAGACAATGTATTTATAGCTGGAGGTTAATTTTTTGCAGATCATGTAATTGCTTTGGTATCAATGCCATTTTCCTGGCAGCTGGTGTGCTGTACACATTATTAATGCACTGTGATCTAACACGCACGAATAGTGTTCTAAAATTTGAATGCTTGAGACGGCAAATAATATATTGTACTCACGGATGCTTGTCTTGCGCTGTCGGCTTCCAATATTTAACTCTTATTAAAGTTGGAGCTAAAAGGAATTTTTCATCCCAACCTAACTCTTGTTTCCTGATCATCTGAGGTACTTAGAGTTATTATGTTGAATTTACAAATTAATTATTTGATACGCCCGGAAAACCACACACTTAATTTATATCTGTGATGCATGCGAGAGTCGTCGCTAAGAGGTGGCTAAAATAAGCCTCCAAGTTCTTGCACTTAAGGTACGCACAGAAGCACGCGCAATGCCTGAAGTCTGAAATAATTAATTACAGTGCTACCTTAAAAGGCTGCGAAATTTGTACTAAACTCTCACGCACGCGTGTTTTTATTGTTTATGCAGACATGTGCCTTAGATCAAACGCAAGGTCTCCAATTACTTGCCAGTGGCTGGCCTTGTCTAGCTCGATGTACTGAATATTTTTCTCGAATTAAAGTTCGAATCAGCCGTTATGATGCACTAAATATGCTGGGCGCATTTCGCTCACACATATTTGTGTCTTCGTCTGATATTTCATCAGCATTGAGTTTTGTCTGGGAAGCTATCTACTTCTTCAATCGTAGTTTATTACGTTAGCATTAATATCCAGCAACAAATTCAAAATTTCTGAAGTAACACCATTTACCACGGTAAGTGTACACGAAAGACGCTAAGCCAAGCATGAGAAATATGGAAAGTTCCGTGAATCTTGTACGTCCGAAACCAATGCTTCCCTCGCATGTCTGGTGTAACTTGGAGAATTTTTTGTGGTTTTGACATTCAAGTTTCCTTCCACGTGAGCTTCTTGCTTGCGTTCACTGCACCGGAAACTGTCTCAGGGTCACCACAGAGCTGCGGCTCTCTCGCTCTCTCCTTATTTCGGTCGCACTCGCTGGCCCACGCACGTAGTCGGTCCCTCGCGTCGCCGCTCCCAGAAACCTTGCGCCACTTCGACCGGATTTGCCGTATTGGGTGACGCTTGCTTGTGTATTCTGCAGATAAAGTGGTGCAGAACAATGTGGATCCCATGTACAGAAGTTTATACATAATATTCCTGTCTGAGTGTCAACTGATGCAATGTGTACTGATAAAAACACGCATAAATGCAGTGTGCGTAAAGTTAAAGACTCGCGAGGCTTAATATTTAAAACGAAATAAAAAGAATTTGTACAAAATTTAGGAATAAAAACTTTAAAGGTAAAATAAGTCTATGCATGGAGAGTTCCAAAAATAATGAAAGTTCCAAGAAGCCTCTGAAATCATATAAATGCATTAGAATAAAATCATCTCGCTTTTCTATACCCACTCTTGTGCAGTCAATTAGACACTCCTTACTCCTCTGACTGATCGGCTCATGAAACATTTTTACGAGTTAAGCGCGGTCGAAGCGTTACATTCGCATAACGTGTGGCGCCAAGCACGGGTTAGAAGTCTTTTAATAATTCTATGCGGCAGACGCGTGATCTTTGGTATTATGAACCGCGATGTGGGCTAACTGGGCGTCGGCTCATTACGTACGAGCGCGGAGCGCTGCCTCCCGTCAGGGAATGCAGCCCTGGCGTAGGAAGGCAGCCTCGTTGTGAGCATCGTCGAATGTTATAGTAAATAGAAGAGATTTTTGGAACCCACGTCAGAGTTTGACGGGAGTCTCTTTGAGAATAATATGTTCTCATTCACTAAATTTCAGCCCTGCTTTTCATTCATAACATGTAACCTTTATCTTCTAAATTCTGCAAAGTGATATTTATCTTTTACCCCAAAAATGTTACCTTGACTATTGAGCTAATTGAAATTGAAGGATGCAACGAAAATATTTGAACGTCAGACCATGTATATCGCTTTAATAAAACGATTAATATCGGATTACTTCTTATAAAATTTAGCGTGCATCATTTTCGAGCGCTCATGGACGTCATCCTTGGCCTTTCTCAATATACAGAAAAAATTATTTTGTTCACAATCGTTTTTCCGTTCGTTGCGGCCACAGCGCCGTCGTTGAGAGAAATAAAGAACAATCTGCGCAAGAAGTTGGTCCCCTTTAAAGTTCCAAGTTATCCCCTTCCTTGTCATGCAGGAAAAAAACGTAAAATGTAATTTTCGTTTGGCGTTTTGTTACTTTTTTGGGGGGTTTCTAAAGGCTAACCGTTGAGTTTGTGGATTACGACTTTGATGAACATAAGTGGTTATATATTTCCTTATTGTTGTTAAATTAGTACGACAGTATTAACCGTAAGGCCGGGAATATAATTTTATTTTACCCAGACATTTTGCGTGTTCATCTGGCGCCATCAAATAATTGAAAATCAATTCATGACTCATGACACTCCACTCCATAACTAAAGGCATGACACCTCATGACTTAAGACATGACACTCCACTCCATGGCTCAAGACATGACACCTCATGACTCAAGACATGACACTTCATGACTTACGACATAACAATTCATGACTCATGACACTCAACTCCATGACTCAATACATGATACTTCATGACTTAAGACATGACACTTCATGACTCAAGACATGACACTTCATGACTTAAGACATGACACCTCATGACTTAAGACATGACACTTCATGATGCAAGACATGACACTCCATGACACCAAGACATGACATTTCAAGACTCTAGACATGACACTTCATGACTTAAGCCATGCCATTTCATGACTTAAGACATGACACTTCATGACTCAAGATATGACACTTCATGACTCAAGACATGACACTTCATGACTTAAGACATGACACTTCATGACTCAATACATGACACTTCATGACTCAAGACATGACACTTCATGACTCAAGACATGACACTTCATGACTCAAGACATTACACTTCATGACTTAAGACATGACACTTCATGACTCTAGACATGACACCTCATGACTCAAGACATGACACCTCATGGCTCAAGACATGACACCTCATGACGCAAAACATGACACCTCATGACATGACACCTTATGACTCAAGGCATGACACCTCATGACTCAAAACATGACACCTCATGACTCAAGACATGACAGCTCATGACTCATGGCATGAAACCTCATGACTCAAGACATGGCACCTCATGACTCAAGACATGACACCTCATGACTCAAGACATGACACCTCATGATTCAACACATGGCACTCCATGACTCAAGACATGACACGTCATGACTCATGACAAGACACCTCATTACTCAATACATTGCACTTCATCACTCAAAGTCATGGCACTCCATGACTCAAGACATGACACCTCATTACTCAATACATTGCACTTCATCACTCAAAGACATGACACTCTATGACTCATGACATGACATCTCATGACGCAAGACATGACACTCCATGATTCAAGTCATTGCACTCTATGACTCAAGATATGACGCCACATGACTCATGACATAACACCTCAAGATTCAAGACATGACATCTCATGACTCAATACATGACACCTCACGACTCAAGACATGACACTCCATGATTCAAGACATGACACCTCATGACTCAAGACATGGCACTTCATGACTCAAGACATGACACCTCACGACTCAAGACATGACACTCCATGACTCAAGTCATTGCACTCTATGACTCAAGACATGACGCCACATGACTCAAGACATGACACCTCATGACTCAAGACATGACACTCCATGACTCAAGTCATTGCACTCTATGACTCAAGACATGACACCTCACGACTCAAGACATGACACTCCATGACTCAAGTCATTGCACTCTATGACTCAAGACATGACGCCACATGACTCAAGACATGACACCTCAAGATTCAAGACATGACATCTCATGACTCAATACATGACACCTCATGACTCAAGGCATGGCACTCCATGACTCAAGACNGACATGACCCCTCGTGACTCAAGACATGACACCTCATGACTCAAGACATGACACCTCATGACTTAAGACATGACACTTAATGACTCAAGACATGGCACTTCATGACTCAAGACATGAAACCTCATGACTCAAGACATGGCACTTCATGACTCATGACATGGCACTTCATGACTCAAGACATGACACCTCATGACTCAAGACATGACACCGCATGACTCAAGACAGGGCACTTAATGACTCAAGACATGGCACTTCATGACTCAAGACATGGCACTTCATGACTCAAGACATGACACCTCATGACTCAAGACATGACACCTCATGACTCATGACATGGCACTTCATGACTCAAGACATGGCACTTCATGACTCATGACATGACACCTCATGGCTCAAGACATGGCGCTTCATGACTCAAGACATGACACCTCATGACTCAACACATGACACTCCATGACTCAAGACATGGCACTTCATTACTCAAAACATGACACCTCATGACTCAAGACATGACACATCATGACTCAAGACATGGCACTTCATGACTCAATACATGACACCTCATGACTCAATACATGACATCTCATGACTCAAGACATGACACCTCATGACTCAAGACATGACACTCCATGACTCAAGACATGACACTCCATGACTCAAGACATGGCACTTCATGACTCAAGACATGACACCTCATGACTTAAGACATGACACCTCATGACTCAAGACATGGCACCTCATTACTCAATACATGACATCTCATGACTCAAGACATGACACCTCATGACTCAAGACATGACAGCTAGATGACGATAGGTCGATGTACTGAAGTTTAGATTTTCTCAGTATGTTCTGATAAAGTTTCGATTTTTGCCGATAATGTTCTAATACCCGTGCGTGTGAGCTTTCCCACCATCATCGCAGGGACGTCGCTGCGGTGTAGTGAAATCTCGGGAGCGCTCAGCATGCACGGTCTTGACGGCTCTATTATGCACCAGAAATTATCACCTATCCAGGACTCGCTCCTCATACTTCAGGAGCGTTAGAATTTCCTAATGAGCCGCATGACAGGAGAGACGTTCTGCTGGCTTGATAAATAAATGCATGGAACCGATCAAGCGCTTCGTGGTTCATTGCTCGTTAATCTTCACAAGTGAAAAAAATGCTGGATTTTGTTTCTTAATTTATATTAAAAGGAATAGTTCGTAAAAAAATGAACTTATTATGAAAAATATTAAGAAATTATACGTTGAAGTTGGTGTTAATGCACAAATTAGTAGGCTTCGACCTTATCATCGATTAAGTCTGTGAGTGTGACAACTAATCGCCATGTTTAATTAAAACCTCCATACCATAAAATCATAAATAATATGGAATGATAACTCGGATTATTTGTGTTTCTAATAAGGATCACAACAGTCTTAACAGGACGAGAGGAAACCTTGTAAAATTGTCAAAGCCACTTCCAACGGGAAATATTTGTATAAACTCAATAAATTGTTTAGGAGCAGAATTGATCTTGGAAAATAGTTCAATGTCTAAGACTCGCTCTGTTGATTCGGAGAACTTGACATACATTTTCACGCTTGGTTGGTCCTGCCGAACTCTTTCGTTGTTGTTGTTTTGTTCGTTGCTATCGGGTGCTCGTGAGCCCCCGACCCTCAGAAAACTAGAACGGGCCCCTCCTCCCCTCAGCGGGGGGCTAACAAGGAAATGCGGTCATCACACTCTGATAATTTCTTACGTTTCTGTTGCACGCGGAAAAGAAATAAAGAATGAGAAATGAGCGCACCATTTACTGATATCACCATTGTTAGTTACACTGCTGTTGCACATTAAAAGTAGATATCGGAGTATCAAGAACAGTAATTTAAGCACTAATCATTATAACATCGAGGATAATATTAAATGAACTAAGCAGTAAATTTAAAAGATGTTCACCTTCGATATGTTTTTGCATATCAATTCATTTCCTGTGATGCCAGATCATTTTACACGTACAATAATGTGAAATAACTGCACAAATCGTTATAATTCTTACAGCATCGTAAGATAACGTAATTTGAGTGTATTGTCATAATTTGAGCCAAATGGAGCACTGCACGTCTGTCCATACACTTCAGAAGTCACTCTCGAAATAATTCTTAAAGCCACTTCCAATTTAAATTGATGTACATATCCCAGAATGAAGCATACTTCACGACGGCATTGTTGAATACATAACTCGAAACATTGCTTCACCATAAAATTTTTCATTATAATAAATAAGCAAGAAATCGCGAAGGTTAAAGTTGATGTTCGTGAACCCACAATAAAGGGGTCGGGATGATATCAAGGGCAGGGTTCGGGCCTTTAACC
>JALHKN010739636.1:0-11830 GCA_039513755.1 Hyalella sp. 3TK10
AAATCGTTCCTTAATTGTTTTGAGCTTGTATTTCAATAGAAAAGTTTCATCATAAATGTCTAAGTAATCAAAAGCTGAAATGATATCAAATTAATCATAAAAAATTCCATTACTGCTTTCATCATGCAGATTATACTGAAACTAAACCCTCTTCATCAAAAACATTTGTGTCCTAACTTCATATAGTATTGTTATATATGACTGCTCTGTCTTTCTCCAGCATATAGATTACGTTCTTTCAAACTGAATATCTTTGAAATTCTTGCCAGGCTCCTTTAACTGTAATGCAAAATTGTGATGACTGATGTTATGTGGCTCAGACAATAAGAGGATCATTTGTTCTAAATGCTAAGTTGTGTCCAATGATCTTACTGAGCTTGATACATCTTTATCCCTTACTTCCGGTCGAGTTGAAGCTATTCTGCTAGACGTTTCACTCGAAATCCTACGGAAATTTTCAACCTATAAGATATCGTTGTTTTCATTGATGGGAGACGAGCAGGAAAACTTGGATTAATTGTTAAGTGTGCTTTTGCAGCTGTGAAATGAGTTTTTTTTGGTTGCAGATGCGTGTTGCTGCGACTGTCTAACGGCAAGGAGATGACAGCCTACGTGCCAGGCGAAGGGCACACCTTACAGGAGCACAACGTGGTACTCGTGCACCCAGGCAGACTCAGGGACACGCCCGGAGTCAAGATCCGCTGCATCCGCGGCAAGTACGACCTAGGCGAGGTCGTCAAGAAGACCATGTAGATCTCCGTCATGTTTATCCTCGATGCCATAGACGGCTTAAACAAATATGCAGGCTACTTCAATTTGCAAAGAAGCTGCTTTTGAATAAGAACTTCGTGACCATGAAGAAATAGAAGCCTTGTAAATGCAATGAAATTACTACTTGCGTTGCTCAGCATGTTGTTCAAGTATTTTATCAGTATGTTAGCTTCACTCGACCTTTAATTTCAAATGTGATGTTGAGTTCAATTTTCATGAAACGTCAAGTAGAATAATATGATGAACGTATCGACGGTCTAAGTTGGTGTGTGGGAGAAGGAATCACTGCTAACCCTCGTATCTAAACCCAACGTTAGTTCGTTCGAAGTGCATCAGTTTTCTCAATAAACGATAAGAAAAATAGTGTGCAGAAGATAAAGCGTTGGCGTTATATGAATATAAAGAAGAATACGGGCACGATCGTTGTTCTAAACAAATTACGCTAGGGAGTAAATACTCTGCACAAGTCAAAAAATGTATTATAAAATTTATTCTCAATTGTCAACAGGTGATGTCGTTCGCGCGGCACAGGTCATAAACTTGTAAAAAGGATTTAAAATCTGTCGTAAATAATTTGGAATGTAACTCTGCATATTTTCATTGACATGAAGAAGCTTAGGCAGTCGCCAGTACTTGAAATTAGGATCTGGATTCGGACATTACTGATGTGGCTGCTTGCAAAATTGATGCGGTCACTTGCTGGGCACAAGGTCTGATCGCCCATCGCGCATCTTCATCAAACGGTCAACGCCGACCAACCGCAAGAAACTGGAAGAATAATGACATTGTATTGTATTCTATTCAAGCTTGAATGTACAGTTAATGTTAATCTTGTGCAAAAAATAAAAACATCAAAACTAAGAGTGAAACTTTCATCCCTCATGTCAACATTCATCCAATTCACAGGGAGTTGGGGCAAATTTTGAACATTTCTGCATGATTATATTAGACAAAAGGCAGGTTCACACATGACATACCCGAAGGCAACATAAGGCAGGTAGTACGCTATGTACTGCAGCAGAAGCACAGGCTGCTCCACCACCCACGCCTCAGGCAGCTTGAACGCGATGGCCGTGGCGCTCAGTTGAGCACAGCGCAAGGCGCTCATGCGACGTCCTGAGCGCTCTCCCGACACGCCCTGAGCATAATAATAACGTGTTAGGCTCGAAATAATCTTTTAACTTTTCATGCTTAAAATGAACATCAACTTGGACTCAAAGTTCAATATGTTCAACTCGAATTGCAAATGACAATTGGGATCAAATTATTGGCGAACATGAGAAGAAAGTTTCGAGGACATGTAATTTCGATGTAACACTCGTACTAATTACATTATTAGCACGGAGAAAACTTCGGTCAGATGAAAATGTTGCAATATGGAACAAGTGAACAATTTGAATTTGACCCAAAGGTAAAATCGGACAGAACTTAACCCGTTACCGGGCACTCATAGAAATTCATTTGTATACGCTAGAACCAGAAATTATGGTCAATTATTTGATATATTTACATCTGAAATTTTTCAAAATTTTGAACATTCAAGTTGCATATCGCAATTGATGAATTTATCATGTATGGTCAGTGGTCACTATGGTAAGAAAATTTGATATTATGTAAAATTAAATATGTAAATATAGAGGGAACTATCTAAAGGCCCCTGGACACCAGCCGAGCATTGTTTGCGAACGTTCGCACACGTATGCCATCGTTTGAACCGTTCAAAAGCATTCACAAACAGGCAGGAGGGACTCCCGATCACACTGCCTGAGCACATCTACGACCAGTTGTTCTTGAGCATTCGACGAAGTTCCCAGCATGGCACCCGCGTTATCAAAACTTTCTTTCTGTGCTGCGTCGATAGTATTACTATCAGAAATCGAGAAACGCCGCCAGAGGAAGAAACGCGGAATGTGGGAATCTTCGTTGTTGAAATTAAGAAATTATGCGCAACTGCTAGCAAATTTGAGGGCAGATGAAACGGGACTTTTCAAAAATGTATCCACTAAACAACGGCCGCTCGAATTCTCTCTAGATATGCCGTTCACACTGGACGCGCAACGAACAATGAATCCTTTGAGCATTCGCAAGTTTCCCACCAGTAGCAGAACGGTTGAAAACGTGCGCGAACAGGGTTCGCAAGCCCTGCTCGGCGCGGACGAGTGTTTACACCAACCGAAATCTTGTTCGCGAACGTTCGCAATTACAATGCTCGGCTGGTGTCCAGGGGCCTTAACTGTAATAAAATGCAATATTATCAAGTTACTGACATTACTCGGTGAGATAAGGCTACTTACGTGATAAAAAAAACGAAGAGATGCATCATTTTTGGTGTCTGGGCTACTACTTATTTTCAAATGCACTTCTTCCAATTCTAGAGCATGGCAGGGGATGATGCTACTCGTAGTATGGTACGACAGGCAGAGGCATGATTACGTAGCCTATTTTGGGCGCCAATTCAAGTTACCATAAATGATCACTTGCCCGCTTAAGGAATGACCTGTTACATAGATTACTCGTTACAAGCAGCACCTGGCCAAGCTTCTCAGTGTAGACGTGTTGAAGCAGTTCGCTCTCCACAGGTCCGGGACAGAGCATCGTCACGCTGATGTTGTCCGTTAAACCCTCAACTCGCAGGCTCTCAAAATATCCCTGCAACACAGAACTTCATACTAAGCCTAAAACGGGCGAAATAACATCTTAAGCCCAAAACTGTCTTCAGCACAACACCGATCCTACAGGCTAAATGACAGCTCAAGACCAAAACTATCCTCAGCACAACACCGATCCTACAGGCTAAATGACAGCTCAAGACCAAAACTATCTTCAGCACAACACCGATCCTACAGGCTAAATGACAGCTCAAGACCAAAACTATCTTCAGCACAACACCGATCCTACAGACAAATGACATCTTGATTGATGCTAAGACAAGGTCTTAGAATTGTAACAATAATTTGCCCACGCAACAGCTCGATGTTTCCTACTGCAGAATATGAATACTGAAAACACGGACATGAAGGGCGTGCTTTGAAGCGGTGTAAGAAGCAGAGCCGGGACCCCCAAACTTGCCGAGTGTGGATGACGTCACCACGTGGTGACCTCCGCCAACCTACATGCAATATTAAGACAAAGCATTGAAAAAAAACATCGCTAAAATGTCTTAGGAGCCAGACTCCATGAGTAAAATGATGGCGCCACTGTAGACAATTTTATTTCAAATCTTAAGCACTTGATACCTAAGCAATTCGGGGAGGTACAGGATCATCACAAATGGAGGAATTTGTTAGCATGAACGGTCCAGGGATTACAAAATGTCTGACTCATGTGGTCTTAGTAATTAACCTAATAATAAATTAGGTCGCACTGCTCTTGTTGCACATCATAGGCTGTTTACTTGAAAACCCCCTCAGTGTGTTACCGGTATCTATCTGATGGCTAGCTACATGAAAACAAGTTTGTAGTTGCATGAGCAGCACTTTCTGACCATCCAGAGGCGGTTTGCCAGTGACATCATAAAGCTCATTAGCCTCATAGAATAAATAAAACTAAGACAGAAATGCCACCGAGCAGCTAAATACCATCATAGAACAAACGAGTGACTCAGCACCTTCCTGAAGTACTTGTTAACTCGGCGAGCGAGGGCCACCAAAGAGAAGACGTTGAGCTCAAAGAGTTCCTTGTCAACACTGAGCTCTATCTCGTCCCAACGAGCTCTCTGGGACCTGCCTGCATTGTTCAGCAGCACCGATACCTGCCATGGAAAATAATATTTATACTTATAATGATAAACGTCAGAAAATGAACAAGGTTCAAATTTATATGGAAGCAAGAACGTACATAAAAGCCAATATTTAGTCATATATTAATTACTCTTGTGATAACCCAGTAAGAGGGAAGATGTGGGAAGTTGCCTTAAGTAATGTGCATGATGCTTGTAAAATCATGCATGCAATGAAGGGAGATTGGAAAAGTCAACATAATATGATTATTTTTGTTATCATTGTCATGTCAATGGAAGCCAACAACAGACAGAGCAGCATTAGAAGCCAACTAGGACCTGATATTGTTAACATTACCACATTTTCAACAATTTGTGTTTGTATGATCACAATTATTAGTGTCTTTGTTTGCACCTATGTTGAATTAAATGGAATCATAAAATTGAATGAAGTCAACAAATAGGGCTCTCCTTTGTCATTAAGCAGAGCAGCAACCTTTAAATGACAGCAGTCACTAATACGTGTCAGCTCAAATACAGTCACGTTACATTTGGAATGGGGAAATCTCTTGTGGCAATTGTTTGTGAATAAGCTAGAATATAATGGATTTATCAGCTTGAATATAAAAATGGCAGATCCATTTCCCTAATGTGGCATTGGGAAAGTTCCATGTTGTGCAATGATTAAGGATTATATTACAAAGATGATTAATGCCTTATCAAAGATTCCTTATTAACTTGATGGGTTGATTTTCTTATGGAGCCAGTTATCTTCGATATTTGATGTGATAAGAGATTGAAGATACTTTCAAGAGGAATAAAAAGACAGCAGAAAACAATTGCATTATTTTGCCAAGATTACCTTGCCAAAATACTGCAAGACTTTGTTGAATGCTTGCTCGTGGTCTTCATACTTGACCATGTCAAGAGGCACCACCAAGACGTCTTCTTTTTGCGCACCAGCATCTGAGAGTGGCAAGATAAGGAAGCTTGGCATGATAATGCTTTAAGCAGTCCATAGTGGAAAACTAGAGTCAGTTTTAGTGACTTTCTTCCTAAATTTGGAATGATTTGCATTTTTTTGAGAGTCAAATTGTCAGATTTCTTTGATAAAATCATTGAATTTATAGGAATCTTGAAGTAAGTCTAGAAACAAAATAAATTTTAAAAAACGATTTATTTGCCATTGGGGAGTTATCGTGTAGTTCATGAGTAGTGCTTGGTAATATCAATAGAAATAAAATGTCAAACTTCAGTGCAAACTAAGCTATTTACAGAAAATATTAAATCTCAGGCATAAATTTGAAATAAACATAATTAATTTTACATGAGAAAATTGGGAAAATAAATGGTAATATTTGACAGGTAGAATTCCAAATTACAGAATATTTTTTAAAAATTCTTCATAAATGAAAATGTAATGATAATTCATTTTGATTGACTGACCAACACATTTTTGCTTGACTTGATGCAGCCGCTGCTCATCCCGTGCAGAAAGTGCTAGTTTAGCTCCCGACTTGGCCAGCACAATGGCACAAGCTTCACCGATGCCACGAGATGCTCCAGTGATCCATATTACCTGGCCTCCCAGCTTGTTGCCTGCATTGCATAGAAAGATCTCCTAGTGATTGCTTGCATTGAACCATTACCTGCAAATAAACTCTATTTAGATTGATGATCCTTGATCTATATCATTCAAATTGAAATACATGCATCTGGTTTGCCTGCCATGAGTTCAGAAACTGAACTAAAGCTTAGAACTAATTCATCTCAAACGCATGTTATCATGCCAAAGTAAACCCAGAGAGAACATATGACAGAAAACTTTGAACTAGGCTACACTGCTGCACATACAACACTGTGGTGAGTGTACATCTTGTGAGAAGTGCCTTAAGCCATAATTTATAACATATATATAGCCCATTTGTATTTGTGTCATCTGTGCAAACAAATTTATGCCCATTGCAGGGTATTTATTTTGTTTCAACCAGACCTGCACTCTTCTGTGCAAAGCATGCATTATGTGTTTACAAGATCAGAATTTTCTGTCAATTTATTCCCATTGTTTTCATCAGAACAGTTTTCAAGATAACCCAAAAGAATCTCCAGGTGGTTGAAAAATTACAGAAGAAAATATTTAAGTGCAGGCAAGATCTCCTGGAGGTGTTTTCTCAGGCTCAAAATAATCATCAGAGTTATCAGAATCTTCCATGCTCAGCAGTGAGTCCACCAGGCCTACACTTTATCAGGAGTAAGTTACAGATTCACAACTTAACTGGACCGTAGCTGCAGAAAGTGGGGGAGATTCCAATACCTCCATGAACAATCTTAGGGTTAAAAAACACCTCCAAATTTTTGGTACATTTTTGTAATTACAGCTATTATTTGTTACCAAATTGGAGACAATTTGAAAGATTTTGGGTGATTCTGGATAAAAACTGGATGAAAAACAAGATTATTTTGACAGAAAATTGTGATCTTGTCAACATGGCAATGCATAATGCATGCTATGCAGCTGGGAACTGTTAACTGTCAAATAGCTACTTACTCAAGTCAGGAAGGCACCAGTTCAACAAATAGAGGATAAAATCAGCATCAGCACACGCAGCAAGCCTACAGAAAAAATTATCTTATTAACATAAGGTTTTTGAGTACATTTTCTCAAATATTTAGAAGAATTCTGGAAAAACTAGACAATTAATTTATTTCCTCTATTCAAGCAAGTGTGAAAAGTCGATATTCATGTATTAATTTGAATAAGGTTTCAGACACTAACAATATACTTTGTAAGTAATACAAATTCTAAAAAAACATTCCTGTATAAATTATAAATAAATTATAAAGAAAGGTAAAAAACTTATAGGTATAAATAAATTCATAACTTGAAGAAGACTTGGTCACATGAATTTTCATGACAGTATGTCTGTGCACCCAAGTGAAAGACCTTATTTCCTGTCTCCAAAACATGCATAATGTTGGTCTAAAGATTACTTTCACAATCAAAATCTGTCTCATGATCACTCAAATTGATGTACAAATTTTTTGAGAAGAAATAGGAATCAATTCAAATTGTCAGAAGATCCCCATTAGATAGAAAATTCAGTAAAATTTCTAGCCAAGAATCTTGGTTTTGATTACCAAACACTAAGTCTAGCATTTTGTAGAATGTTACAGCTACAAGCCCACCAAAAAATATATATTTAGATTCTTTTGCTCTACAATGGTTAAACAATAACTAACAAAGATTGTTTGAGAAGCAGATGGCCATAGCAGATGGACATTTTACCTGGGCCATAAAACGTAGTTCATGTGCACCCTGTGGCCAGTGTGGAAAATATCTACTCTTAGGCCGCGACTACATTCTTGGGGCCGTGAATATATTCATTTTGCAGCCGTGAAAAAAAATTCCAAGCCATAAATTCATTTGCTGAGCTGTGAATATTTAGTCCACACAAAAATTTGGTTAGTTCACCCTCAAAAAATAGAAAGTGAGGAAAGATGTATTCACAATAAAAAATCTGGAGAGCACTCGAAAGAATGAATGCAAATGGTTAAGAAATGTTATTAAACATATTTTTATTGACCGCGTTAACGTAATGTATTAGTTAATGCAAACTCGACCATTACCGCAAACAAAAAATTGTTGAAGAGGTGTATTCTAAAGTGGTTCAAGTTGACCGTTCAACACATACAACGGCAACATTGGGCTGCCATCTTCAAATTCTACGAAGAACTTGGTTCAACTTCAAAGAAGACTGAACCGCAAAATTTTAAATTGTGCCGTGTCAAATTCTTATGGAGCTGCTAGATTCCACATTTAACCAAAATACATGAATTTGGAGCCGTAAAATTTCAGTAAAAAGTAGAAGTTATCCACATTGGACCTGTGGTAGACTGGTAGTTACATAATATTTATGGCAAGTCAAACTAAGTTTTGCATCCTTAAACTGCGTTCCCCCTTTCCCCATTGCAAGGTGAAATTCTAGCGTTCAGTTCCATATCAGTTCCACAAAAGGTGCTTTGCGAAAGCTTTGCAAGTTCACATGATCCTTTAGATCCACTCTAGAATTACACCCAGCCTCATTGCATCACAGCTGTGAAAATTCATTTCCAGCTCAGCAAATAGATAATTTTCTCATTGTTCTGTAAGTAGAAACTTATATAAATTGAACTAACTAGGTTGGATTGGTGAGCTGAAACAATTCTTACCTTATTATGATGATGATAATAGTGAGCAGCAATGTTGTCAGCAGGCTAAATAGAAACATTGATATGAATAACAATATCCAAATAATGGCATGGAAAATCATCTTCAAAGTTACAATTCCATCATCCATGAAAAACAGGACACTATGAAATCTGCAAGTATACAATAAAATTGAACTGTATTTTATAACAAGATAAATCTATCAAGATACTAATGTTAATTAACATAGTGAGTCTGTTAGTTGAATTTAACAATAACATTTCCAAACAATAACAAATAATTGTTAAGTCAGGGCTGCACTACTTTCTATTTCATGACATAAGAGGATAAATTTCACCCCAATACATTATAAATATTGTTACTATATAAGTTTCTTGACGTTATATGTTTTTGTTATTTATTCCGAACCTATCAACAGTCAGTTTTTTTCCAAGTCATGACTCACGTGCTGCAAAGCTTGAGTTAAGACAGTTTAGTGAGAGTAAGGAAAGAAAATCTGCGGAAGCAAGATGCCTCAAAATCATGCCACACAATGTCGTTGACAATTAAATCGGAATCTATGCACGGAGCAGCGCCAGCCCAGCTGATCTCAAAATTCGCAGGACGTCCTGGCTGAGCCATCTGGCTGTTCGGCGGCTGTGCCTGTGGGCTTGTGGCTGACTTTAGCTTAGTGTACTTTGGAACAGCGGTGAGGGAGCGGTGAAGTGAAGCGTGGCCCCTCACTATGCCTCTACTTAACGCTTGATAAATTCATATCATAGCCCAATTTATTTGTTTTATTCTTAGTTTTGTGACCATAAGCTTCACCGGCAGAAATGTTGCCTTTGAGACACATCCTTCACTTGACAGTGTGCTTTGTGTTGGCGTTGATGCTCTTTCAAGTTAGATGCACACGGGGGGAAGTCGGAGACTATACTCATGAATGGGCAGTAAAAATCGAAGGAGGCGATGAAGAAGCTCGTACCGTGGCCTTAGAGCAGAACTATGACCTCGTTGATAAGGTATGATAATTTTAAAATCCTGGTCATTGTACTCTCTTCCCAGCTGTTCTGGGTCTTCTCTTCTGCTAGTGCGCATGCGGTCTTGAGGTTTTCTCGCCATTGACTTCCAAGCCTCAGCCGCTGAGTCTGAGGACCTTGCAATTCGAGCATAGAGACGTGGTTGCAACCGACTACCGACTGAGTACCGAGTGATATCCTGTAGCACTTCTTACTGAGCTGCTTCTAGATCCCATTGAATATCACATTGATGATAATGGTGGCGTTCAGGAATCTTAATCCGTGTGTACACATGGACGATTTGAAGTAACTCAAATCAGATGAAATCCAAGATAAAAATGCAACCTAAACAAGCTCCAGTTGACCACTTGACTTGTAGGGCAAATACATGAACATTTGATTGCCTTATAGAAGCGTGTACACGTACAATTCCGTTATTCATTTGCATGATTGATGTGCCAATTATTCTTGAAATTATTTCGTCAATATATTCAAAATTATGATTTCACTCTAATTATTGAACCTATAATTGTCGCGACAGCCTGCTTCCTGTGTGATATGTCAGCCTCTTCTACAGAGTATAGAGCTTATTATTCGATGATGCATTCGCTGCTAGTTCATCGTATTCCTCTGAATCGACAGACTATGGCACAAAAACAGTTATGTTCAGACGGGTGCGTGCGGTTGAACGCCTGAGTTGCTTCCTCGAATTATTCTGCCCAGCAAAAAAACGCCGTTCACCGAAATTAAAAAGAAACATAAAAAGTACCCACGTGAGTAACTGCGTTGTCTTCAGCCGCACATGTGGGGAAGAAAAACTTCTGCCTAACTGTACCAAAATTAGCCATAATGGCCATGAATGTCACTAGAATTTTAGATGATTGAAATGATTTGCTGTGGTCTTCCCATTTAACCGATTAATTATCGTTCACTCGGTGCACACGAAACTAAAAATGAGATTCAAGTTTGTCTGCGATGTTGAATGCTTGCTTGACTTCGTTCCATTCTAGTCGAATGCAAAATTCACCGCGTTATACGGTTCCTGTTAATATTTGTTAGGAATACCTGTTAATTGGGGGTATTTATATGTACTTGATGGGGTACATACGCAATTCTCGTGGCCAAGCATAACAACACCGGCGAGGCGGGGAAACGACGTGTGCCCTGTGTGGGAGGCACGCGCGCCCTACCGTATCTTGTGGACGTTCAAGTGGTCCCGTCCTGTAGTGTGGGGTGAACAAGTATCGTTTTTTGTCACTATTGAGTTTCGTTATTCACATTTAAAACCTGCATTTCAGTATTCATGGCATCCCGTATTTTACTTTACCCTCGTAATAATTATGAACAAAGTTCGCATTCGTGTTGGACGTAACATTCACATTGCCAAGAAATATTATATGAAGAACACCGATGAAACCTCAGATTATTTCAAAGAAGTCTTCAATTGAAAGAAACATGCATGTAAATACGGAAACTTTCGTGTCGTTGCTTGTGGATGAATGAACCTGGCTTGCACAAGCCGAGCACACGGGTTAACCTTCACATCGTGACCACACATGATTGATGAATGACACGTGCTTGTGACGTACGTTCGCTTCACGTGTGATCAAGTGGCACAAGTGCCGTACAAGTGTCCCAATACTAAAGCACGAGACACACTTGATACGTGTGGTACACTGTGCACACTGCATTACACATCAGTGCGTTCGCTCTGACCACCGAGGTTGAATAGGAATTCCTAATTGCATCGCTCGTTCTGAGCATCCGAGACGTAGGTCACTCAACAGCTTTATCTGATAAGAGTTAGATTGCTGTGTAACGAGGAACCATTTGTGATGATTTCTGTGGTGACGTTCCATTCAGTACTAAAACACGCTTTGCCAAATCAAAAATCACAGGCGGGTTATGATCGGCCAATGAACGGCCGACTGTCGGACGGCGTTTGTACGCCTCTAATTTGACCAAGGTTCTATGCTGAACCCCCCAGCAACGAACGAAGAAGTGGGAAGCACAGCTTGAAGCGATCATACTTACACAGCTTGAAGCGATCATACTTACACAGCTTGAAGCGATCATACTTACACAGCTTGAAGCGATCATACTTACACAGCTTGAAGCGATCATACTTACACAGCT
>JALHKN010740697.1:0-12133 GCA_039513755.1 Hyalella sp. 3TK10
CTGCTAAGCTGCGCATTATGAGGGTTGGTATTGCTGATTATACTGCGCATGAGGTAATGTTGAGCATTCGTTTCAGGGCTGATTGAAGACAGAAATTTGCGTCCCACGGCTCCGTTCCCCGTCGTATATATAGCATGTCAGATTCTGCCTTTCACTTCGAGGCTGGATGCAGTGGTGTGTGTGTCGTGCGCTTTCCGCCGAGGTGTAACGCTCTTCGGCTCTCATGTCCCCTGACCCATTTTGGTTAGTAATGTTCGATGTTTGATTTTGCTATGAAACAATCTCGTCTCCCTTGTAAACATAGCTTGCGACTCAGTTCCCGGGTTGAGCTTTATTCTAAAGATTTGGTTTGTCACGATAATTTTCATTTCAATTATTGAGGCATTACGGTTTGAATTCACTAATACCATTCCTAATGCAGACTTTCTTCCCGTGTATTTAGTAATGAATAAGTTTACTGGTTTTTCAGAAATTCCATGTCAAATATTATGCAGGGATATTCTCAACATTTAGGTTTGCCTCAGCTCTGCCGGTTGCTAAGCCGCGTCTCGATTTAGGATAATTCCGACCGGGCACCGACTAACAAATGCGGGACTAGAGCAAACTTCCTCCTCTCAAACAATCGATCGTATCTGTGCATTTATGCATGAATAAATTCCATTGAGAAATAGAGGATTCATGTAGATATATTTTTTATGTCGCTGCCTGCCTGTTTTTATTTTGATTCATCGCAACTATTTTTAGGTCCTTATTTATAGATTACACAACTACCCTTATTTTCCTAATATAAAGTGTGAAAACACGTTTCTCTTGAAAAAAATTGCATTTGGCGTCCTACTACGACGCCACGTTATTCAGTGATATCAATAAATGTTGTTGCATCGTACGCGCTGAATTCTTGTTGAATATAAATACTCAAATGGAGAAACAGCTCATATACAAACATTACCAAGACTTGGCATTATCCTGCGAGTCAAACAGGGAAGCGAGAGTAGTTCCGCAAAATCGGCTTTGACGTCGCCTCGTGTGTGTAGGTGTTTTCTTTTATGACTTCCATGAACTCGATCATACCTCTCATATGTGAGTGGCGTACGATCATACCTCTCATATGTGAGTGGCGTAAACAATCTTTGAATTACCTCGATTTAAAAGCAGTTTTGAAAAAATTATTTTAAAATTTCAATCCCAACTTTTAGAAGCGTACAACTTTCGGTTACGATGAATCCCCCCTTTCTTATGAGGCTTAAAAATTTTGGTCCAGATGAGGTACCAAATATTGAGGAACCAAAACCGACTTTATACGGAAGGATGACTGCACCATGATTTTTTGTGATATACAACTAATCTTTTAGATATTTCTAGTGTTTTTTATTACATTCTTAAAGTGGGCTGCTCTATGTTTACATCAAACTCACTTATTTATCAATTTTATTTCATTTTATAAACACAAGTGTTGGTTGGGAATGATTTATATATATATTAAATATAAAATTAGGATTTTAAAAGAATCCAGGAAATGAAGCAACGCAGTACAAAGTAATATCTGCTCGTACTAACTTCCTGAGAAAAGGATAATCTACAACGGCGGTTTTATAGAAAACAGTTTAGCATAGAAAACAGTTCAGCATAGAAAACTATTAATAGAAACATTCATTTGTAACCTTCATGTATTTTGAGGAAATAGCTGTGTATCACATTAACTTTTACAATAACTTGTAGAGTGTTTGAGAGTACATTAACTTTTACAGACAATTTATGATACATCCATTATGGAGAACACGGCTGACATTGAGTCCTATTCAAGATCTTATAAGCGGATTCTTGCTGCCAATATCCAAAATGATTTAGCGAGGTTGTATAGAATTTGATTCAGGAGTAGCACTGTTTGTTATTATAAGCAGCTGTTCCTAATACGCGAAGCTGCTTAAACGCCAAGCCAACTGTATATGTGATACAGCTAACATTGCGGAAATTACCATTCATAAAGAAAACTGACGGGTAAATGCGCAGTTATTGAAAAGTCACAGTTATCGAATAATAACATGGAAAAGATTGGAGAAGAATGAATCTATCTCTTATTTATCCATATTAGTGTTTGATGGCAGTATGTTCACCCAAGTACTTTAATCAATCGAAACTTTCTTCTGGCAATAAAAATAACAGGTGATTTATATGAAACTGTTTTTAAAAACTGATTTTCAACCCCAACTTTCTGTACACATACAATTTTCGGTTATAAGGAACCGGCGCCTAAAAAAGGCTGAAAAATCTTGGTCCGATGAGGTCATTATAAATGTATATATGGAACTGTCCTGGGGCAGGAAGATGCACATGAGTTAATTTGCAGGTGAATAGCATTCAATGCAGGAATTTACCGGTCTTTCAACCCATTAATTAAGAACTGTTAGGTGAGTACGCAATTATTGTGTTCACATCAATTTACTCTTAGCCAACCAATTTAAGTACTTCAGGTACCAGAAATAGAAAAAATTTAGTTTAGTGGACGCATTTGCCCGCTTCATATAAGCGGTATAGGCTCCAAGTTTTGGCCCACTTTGTCTAATTTTGAGCACTACCAAGCTCTTATTAACTTTAAATTATCGGGATAAGTCCATACTCAGTTTTAAAATCTGGTCTGAAAACAAGGGGATGTAATATCAACATGAAAGTAAATAGCGATTGAATTTTCTTGACAATGTCCCTTAAATGTCTGGCATAGAATTGCAGCACTCATATTGATCTCGGAATTTGAATTAAGACAAATTTGTCTGGTCACAGCCCATATTTGTTCAGTTGCTACGTGAGTTTTCCGCACATTCCAAGAACGTATTGCCCTTGATCTGGTTTTGTGCGTTCAAGACTTGTGCTCCTATTGTTACGTAAGACACGTGACTAAACGCGCTTTTCTCATGAGCATTGGAATCGCAGCACTGTTGTATTGTAATTATTTAATTTCAGAGAAGTGTGGACCAGAATTGTGTAAGCTGTGTTTCAATGATTATAAACACTGTTCCTTGCTTCAAAGTGATGGAAATGTTCGTATTAACCAATTTATTTGAAAATTAAAATGGTCTGAGAATGTGAAACGATCAATTCAATTCTGCTTTCCTCATTTCTTCATATCCAGAAATTTCGACATTTCAGGTTGCGCGGGCATTTTACCATCTTTATTTTAAGCTCAATTACATTTCTTAACCGTTTCTTCTCTGGAGTAAGGGGAAAATTTTGATGAATTCATGGTATTTCTTAGCTCTACAAATTTTAAATTTACACATTTTTGTAACAGTAACATGGCTCAGCCCTAACTCTGATCAATTGTTCAATATTTCTGGTTTCTCTGAATTCAGCATTTATCGCAACAGGCACGGGGGAAGTATAACTGCCTTCGTTGATGACAGATTCAGTGCTAGGCTAAATGAAGCGTGCACTTGGGGGAAAAGTGAATATGAACTGTTGAAAATATCTGTGAGTTTGCCTGCTTATGAGCTCTCTGTATTTTGTGTTTATCGACCTCCGTCTAACAGCATCCGAACTTTCAACGAATTATTTTCACTCGAGGTTCCCTCAAAAATTAAAGGAACCAGGAAAACACTCTTGTGGGGATTTCAATATAAACTTATACAACCCTCTCAATCTGTGTTTACCAAATTATTTTATTCATGAAATTCTCTGTAGTAATTTTTACCCAGTAATTACTAGACCAACAAAAATCTCTCCTCATAATCCCATTACTCCTTACTCCCTTTTAGATCACATTTGGTGTAATTTCTCTTATGGATCTAACCCTGAATCTGCCGTTATTGACCGTGACTTATCTGATCACTTGATGAAATTGTTCTATTTTGAAACTTGTCTTACCTCGCCTCCATTTTTGAAAAAAATTCGAATTTAAATGGTGATAATATTCAGAAGTTTAGAGTAAAAATTAGACCTTTTCCATCGAAATTCCTACTAAACATTAATGAACCTAACTTGGCTATGTAGTCCTGTATTTCCAAACTTTACAAAATCTACAACGCTTCTTTTCCTATCAAGTTTGTAACAGTCAAAATACAGGGGCCTCCATGGGTGACAGCTGAAATAAAATTTGCCATTTTGAAGGTAAATAAACTTTTAAAGCTTTCCCGCTCTGATTTAATTCTTCGTCGATCGTATGCCACCTATCGGAACGTCCTAATTAGGTTGCTAAAAACTATTAAAAAACAATACTATTCGACTAAAATTCGCCAGAAGTCGAATGACTCTAATGTTTTATGGAAAATTTTTAACACCTTGCTTGCAAAATCCTAAAAGATCAAAGATTTAATTATCTAAAAATAACAAACCGATGTCTGCTACCGACGCAGCTACCGTATTCAACAATTATTTCATCTCGGTCGCAGATGACATAAAGAAAGATTTAGGTGCTGTAAGCAATGATTTGACTGCTAGCGTTCCTTTCTGTGAGGCTTCCTGCTTTCTCTTCCCTACCTCAATCTCTGAAATACAAAATTTACTACGTTTGTGCAAAAGCAAAAGACTTCAAATTGATGAAATTCAACCTAGAATATTTTGTGGGGTTGCTGACATCGTGGCGCCTGTTTTAACTCATGTCTACCGGGGTCTATCCTGAGTCTCTGAAACGTGCTCGTGTCATCCCTATTTTTAAATCCGGCGACTCAAACAAAGTCTGTAACTATCGCCCAATATCTACACTGCCGTTTCTTAATAATATTTTTGAAAAAATTCTTCATGGTAGACTCAAGAATTTTTGTAATAAGTTTTCAATAATATCTGAAAACCAATTGGGCTTCCGCCAGGGCACTAACACGACAATGGCTATCTTTTATTTAGTACAAAACTTGCTTAGGACGTATATTCACAGGATTACACTGTTGCCCTTTTTCTTGACTTGCAAAAGCCTTTGATTGTGTAAACCACCCAATTCTCCTGAGTAAGCTTCACCGTTATGGTGTAAGGGGACCTTTTTATAACTTGAGTGAATCTTACCTTACTAATAGAGAACAATATGTTTCACTGAATGAATTCAAATCTCCCATCAGACCCATAAAGATTAAAGTACCCCAGGGCTCGGTTCTAGGGCCTCTTTTCTTCAACATTTTTATAAATGATATCTCCACATCCTTTAATGTGAACTACAAGCTTTTTGCCGATGACGCTGCATTTTATGTCTTGAAAAATACGTATGATGAAGCTTGTGACAATATTTCGGAGCTATCGGTGGAGTTGTCCAGATGGTTATTGGCGAACAAGTTAGTTGCGCATACTGACGAAAAAAACGAAATTGATGCTTTTTACTGCTAGACCCGTTCCTATTTTAAGAGACATCACTTTCAATTATGCAATTTTAGATGGGGTTGATGATTTTAGATATCTGGGTTTAATCCTTGACAGCAAGGTTTCTTTTAATAAACACATAAGCTATGTCTGTCAAGGGTTAAGTAAGGCTCACGTAGTTCTACATGCTTTATCAAGTATTTTACCTTTTTCTTCATTGAGAACTCTCTTTTATTCATTGTTCTTTTAAAAATTATCGAGTACTTTATTAATCTGGGGTGGTGTACATTTTACTTCAAAGAAACGTGTCATCATGTTAATCAATAGGACGTTGCGGTCTATTCTTAGGGTTAGGTATGATGGCAACCATATTTCCTGAAAATTTTTAAACTTGATGATGCCTTCAAATTCCAACTTTTAAAATTCATGAATAGAGCTCTTCTTCATGGCAAACGCCTTTTTGAATCGGTGTTCGCTCCTCTTCTTCCTTTGCATTCCCACGATACCAGGGGTATGCGCCTCAATTTGCCCCCTGTTCGCTTAGAAATCGAAAGGAGCGGTACTGTTTTTCAATGTGTTCGATATTTTAATGAGTTGCCAGATCCTTTTAAATTCAATTGCTCTAGATTAGTTTCAAAGACAAAATTTCGAGATTTTATTTTTAAGCAGTTTTAATTTCAATAAGATGTTGTGTTTATTTAGTGATATGATGTTTTCAGTTTTAACCAGTGTTAGTTTAATATGATGTTATGTTTATTTTAGTGACATACTGTTTTCAGTTTTAACCAGTGTTAGTTCATGATGATGTTGTTTTGTTATTTCAGTGATATACTGCTTTTATTGCATGCGAAGCTCATTAGCTTGTATATGCATTCACCGGGAACTTGTTGTCGTAATTTGTTATATGCTATCTTAGTTTTGTTGTGTTCCCCTGTGTGAATAAAGAATAAAGAATGACGTAGAAATCAAGCGTACAACTTTGATTTGTGCGTTTTTCCTCTCTCTGTTTGTAGGTACTCGTAACTCGCAAGCATTGCTTGTTTCTGACGTTGCCGCAGCACCAGTCGTTCTGTCGCATGATTCGCCATTACAGGAACGTACCCTATTGAATTTCTAACTTGGGATTCTGTCAAGTCATCGTGAAAGCAGCTAACTGTAAAGGTCATACATAAGCTATTTCGCCGCGGCCTGTGCAGCTGAGTCATGTTTCGCGTACAAACGGGCGAAAAGTCATGTTTGAGGCGGCGCTGGTTTTGTGGTCGCATGGCCGATTCAAAAATTCATTCCATGATAGCAAGTTTTATGATAATCGTTTAATTCAGGCCTAACGTTTGCGATTTGCGTGACTGATTTTCAAAATTGAAAGTAACTGCACTGATTGTTCCGTCCGTAATAGCCATAAAATAATTTATATTGAATGATTATTGGGTGGTGGATTTACAATTTTACAAGCATGTTTTTGATCCTTCTCATGGCTCTTGAGCCCATTATGTTCCATTCAATTATGAACAATTTATTCATTCATGCAAAATCAATTCTATCCTAAATCCACCCACTGACTTGACAGGCGAAAAACGCGCTTAGATAGATCCAATATGGGGAATTTGTCAATTCTCATAGATGCGAGCACGATTACCAGTATGGGCTTCGGCATTAAAGTCTTGATATCAATTCAAGACCACAATGCAGGAGTCTTGACACATTTTTCATCTACGGTATCTAATTAAAACTGACCTACCTCAATGGGTTATTTCTCAATCTCCTGTAGTGTAATCGAAGTTTTTATTTTCTTAGTAGATATTAATTATCTTCAGCTATCCTTATCTATAGCTTATTGTCCATGCTCGACTGCTCTGCAGTTTGATGCTCTCATGCATTTCCTTTACTGACAAGTATGAACTTAACTGAAATTTTGCCATACCGACAAATGGGGTAAAATGGGACAGAAGGGATATAATGAAACAGAATTTTTTGCTATTAATGGCAGTCTTTTTTAACTGTTTTGAAGGTCTGTCACCACCCTATGTTATTATAGAATTTGTATGTAATTGTTGGTAAACTCAACTTCATTATTTGATGTGTTTAAAAAATGTTCCATTTTACCCCATTCTGTTCCATTTTACCCCATTTGACGGTACTTATAAATATGTCACTTCATGGTCTTCTGAAATTTTTCCAGGCGAATAAATATGGCACTTTACTGTCGTGATTTTATTATTTTTCATTTTATAGCTATATTTATTTGTCTCTTGATTGAAAAGACTCAATGGCCGGCTGTCGTGATCAGAATGCCGCTGTTTTCGTTTTTATCATTTGAAATGTAGTTTTAGTTTCATTTAGTTTCATTTTAACCACTAACAAACATTTTGAAATCGAATATTTAGATGACCATAAATGGTGGAACTCGAATATATTTTTTATAACTTTATGTACCATGAAATTCTTTAACATAATTGCCAGATCATAAGAAAAAAGTGGTATTTTTTGACGATGTTAGAATACTGGCGTATTCTGTTGTGCGCAATATTGGCGAATACTGTTGAATACTGGTGCGTCAGTGCGCAATTAGACATTTGAAAGCCATGCGTACTTCGAACATTATCACACTAAATGAAACCATTTCTTGTTCTAGAAAGTTTTCGATAATATAGTGTCATTTTCTATGCTGTTTTGTAATTTTCTTTTCGATGAGGTCACTTTGTCATGTTGCATTATCGAATTTTGCTCGGAAATTTTTGGTGTTACATATGACTTTGTTATAATATATGGTTGTAATATAATGCTTTATAATGTTGGGATGATGTTTAGTAGAATTTGGTGTTACATATTGAGTTGTGGAGTTACCGCAGTCGTTTTCTATACAGTTTTATCCTTTTATTCTCGATGTGTGACTAATGTATTATTTATTATGAGTTGAGGTACTATTTGAAACGCTTAGTTTAAATTTTTTTATTATTACCTCATTTTTTACTTACATTTTTACTTCATTTCATTTTATTGTTTACCTTCACTATTTTTACGCATTATTTGCATTTAGATTATATATGTTTAGAAAATCAAAAGAACTTTTCCCATCAGTGCCCATTCACAAAATTGTCAAGGTTTTTACGTATATCTTACAATCATGCAATAATTTTCGTGCGCTTATGAATCTTGTTACACTTACCCTTACCCTTACCCTTCACGCGTTTCTATGGTTAGCCCTTTTCTATTATTATCTAGCCACGCAGATGAATCACATGCACCTCTCTGATTGGTCAATGTCCACTTATGCCCACCCGATATCACGCTCGATTTCATGGCACAAGCAAAACACGGTTTTGAACGACCTGTTCGACCCTGTTTCATGGATTTTTTTGTATCTCCATTCCCTCAACTTCTTCCAATATATTTACTATAAATGTACCTAGGCAAACAAGTCACAATTCCCTAGACAATTTAAGTCTACATAAAACATTCAGTGTAGCCGGTTTTGAAATTTTAATCAATAAATTTAACTTGCTTCTAGCGATTTTATTTGGATTCAATCATAATTTTATATCATAAATGCATCTTGGTTAAGCCAATTGATTTCATAAATTTTTCTTTCAATTATGTTGGTTATTCGCTATTTACATCTTAATTTCATCAAATTATTTTATTGAAAAATCATTCATGACTTTCTAACTTTTACTCACTATAACTCGAATCTTCCAACTTTTAAGTAATTACATAATACACGAAATATTTTAGTACTTTTCTTCCATGAATGATATTTCACTGACAATGTGAATTTCAAGTACAGTTTCAATAAGTTTCTATGATATTAGTTATGGTAGGAAATATAACTGTTTTGATTTGCTTGAATCTTTTTCACTGTTTTCCAGATTTTTGCTGTAAATTAGATGCATTATCTGTACATAAATTTGTTTATTAACTTTATTTCTTACTTTACCACAAAGAAAGATCACTTCAGCTAATATTTTCATTTTCGAATTATGTGTTACGCATGTATTAAGTTCACCAAGAAAAAGATCACGCAAAGGTATAGTCAAAAGGACTGGGCTTTCATCGAATTCTTCATTTCTCGATTTTTGCAACCTAGAATTATTTTTAAAACGGCTGTATGTTTTCTCCATCCGCTTGTTTTCATTCAAATTTACAATTTTTGAAACAGTCATCACGCTGACTTGTTTCTGAAACATCACTACTATTAGAGAACTCAAATTTCGTGTACGAGTTTCTGCGATCTCTTTCATTGGAAAATTGCGAAGCGTTTCATCAGATGGGTATTTATCAATCAAATCCTAAATAAGGGTACGTAATTAACGAGCGCATCGCCCATGACATTGATAAATTCTTGGGTATTAGTTTGGCATTCTCAACCATGGCCAAGCATCCCGCTAGTCCTCTGGTGATCTATTCTCGTAGATGGTTACCAGACACAATGCATCTACCTTGATTAATACAAACAATTGAAAGTTTAGCTTTCTCGTTTTTAAGACTCTTCATCATCAAGAATTTGTAAAAAGAAAACAATTTGTTATCATAACGGGCTTCTATCACTTACATAAATATGATGAACCCAAGTATGTCTGTAAGAATCCTAGATAAAGCGCAGGAATTAGAGTATGTATGTTAAATTTATCTTATGTGTACCTTACTTATAGACAAAAAATCTGGTAGTTGTGCCGATTTTGATAGCATTCAAAAGATATATAATGAAGAAAATGCCAATAGAAAGTGGGAAAATACCATACTTGTTGAGGAAAAAAAGATGGCGGGCAATTGTAAGTGAGCGAAACCTTTCTTCAGGAGAAGGAGAAAAAATTATTTGAAACAATAATGCACCATGAAGAAAAAGAGTATGAGAAGAATCACCGAGAAGAAGAAGAAAAGTGATCATAAGTGGCCTGCTGCGATGGCGCTTTTAGATGCAATTCCAGCGTCGTGCGTAGCCTCAAAAGACGGTACACTGTTCCAAAAAATATCGTAAAAACACAGTCCGACCTGCGTTTTAGTGGCCAGCTATTCACCGTGAAGTTATACGGTGTCACCGTTTTTTTTGCACTGGCCGAAAAGAACACAAGATTTAGAAATAAAAAAAAGTATTAGCACCAGATTCTACCATATTTATGAGCCGAATGAACCTATTATATTTTAATGAAATATCCTACTAATTTTACTTTAATCTTCATTTAAACAACCCTAAGCTGTAGAACACCTCGTCTCGTGAAACCCTCTTCACTCGTCCTGTGACCCGAACGTACGATCATCGCACCAATTTCGCGCTCGCTATCCACTAGGCCACTGGACATCACGACCTCGGAGAGTGAATCCGTTAGTTGACTTCGTCCATCCGTTTAATTAATAAATATCAAATTCGTTTTGTGTTGCTCACTTAATCAGTGGGAACGTGTATAAAACAATCTCTCGTGTTATTTGAATTTTTAAATATCGTCATGTCATTTTTTTAATTGAATGAAATTGTTTTATCAAAATAAAATCACCATGTGAAGCTATTCAATTTATTAAGCATAAAGTAAAATGATGTAACTCAACGACGTTACAACCAAAACAAAGTACAAACGCAAACCAAGTATCTACATAAACAACATTGCACCCATAAATGAAAACTTGTTTACTGCAAGTAAGCTCACGAAGCCCGAACTATATTGAATATATGACACAAATCTAATCGAAAATTTCAACAGCAAGATGGCGCGTATGAAAAAAAACACCAAATGGTTGGGAATTCGAACCGGAGAACACCAGAAAAATAGTGTTCGTCAGTGATCTTCTAGAAAGCGGCAGGATCGTGGAAAAAATCAAGCTCCTTGATCGTTTTTTGCGGTTTCTTCGAACAGTGTAGTAAGTTGATTCAAATTAACCTTCTAAAATATATGCAGTTGTAATTTGAAACAGAGTAAGTAACAGTACAATTTAGTCCCAAGTTAAATCAATTCCATTTGATTCGGGAAAGTTCACTTATTCAAGATAAACGGTTACCGAATGCATTGTTTAAAAAGTTATTACGTACAAAAATAATCTTGTTGTGAGAGTTCCTAAATAGTTAAAATTAATGTCAGTAATATGATCCGTCTGATAATTCCTAGCTTTTAATTAAAATAACTTTTTAAAGCTGGAACACAACATCGAAGCTTCCGATGAATCAATTTTTTAGCAATATTTACTATAGTCTTGACTCGGGCCCATATATTGGACGAACAGCGCAACGAAGGATTTGTGTTTGTGGTATATGGATCCAATCAATCAATCCCGTAAATATTTTGTCTACTTTTGCTGCCCTCAATGTACATGTAAAAACTTTCCTTCCGTTATCCTCCCATTTGAACATTAACAAATGTTCTCCAGCTTATGGCGGCATGTCATCTCTTCAATTAATTTTTCGCATCAAGCCTATTCTGGAGACGTCCAGCCCACCGGCGCATTCTGGGCTGCAGGATAATCCACAATGTTTTTAGATCCAGCGAAAAATTTGTATTACAACTTTTAAGTAACAGAAGTTGCACCGAAGTGAGAGCTAGTGAATTAACCCTAATCGTCTCTGGTGGGACATAAATGTCCCACACTTCAAACAACCTCCAATAAAAAGTTTTTTCACTTCCACCATTAGTAACATCACCACTCTCGCTCGAGACACGCGGTTGAAGTTGTCGTACTGCGTATGTCGCGGTGCTTGAGGGAAGAAATACAATCATCTCATCCTTCTATTTGTTTGTAATGTTTTTAAGTCAACAATTGTACGTTTAAAGACCGGTTTTGTTAGGAAACAATCTATATTAATGCCCAGTAAAATTATCTCAGCGTAATTAGATGGAAAACATCTAAAATATCCTTCATTGCGAGTAGGACA
>JALHKN010742367.1:0-10201 GCA_039513755.1 Hyalella sp. 3TK10
ATATAACTACTGACTGTAAACATATCTATTCTAATACTGAATGTAAACATATTCATTTTAATGCTGACGGTAAAATATTATGGGCATTGCTCATTGATGCTGATATTTACCAATGTTGACTTATATTAAATGAATACCGTGGAGCGAAACACAAACCATAGTGGCACCCACGTAGCTGATTATTAGTTTCCTTCACTCAGCAACCGATGAATGCGCAGATTTACCAGAGAAATTATCTAGATCATATTTGTTTTTATAAATTACCTATTAAATGTCACAAGATCTGCAAATAATTTATCATGATGATCGAGCTAAGCGTCTCGCTGCCTTCAGTACACGTGCACCTATTTGGTCGATACTTTTAGACTCGCTTATTCTCAAAGTAAACTTCAAGACTCTGTCTATTTTTGTAAATGCTTAGACCTACATTGCTCCACGCGCAAGCTATATTGGATTAAATAGTTGCTATTTTTAGCCTTCATTCTCAGTAAAAACTTCAAGACACTCTTTATATCTTCATTTACGCGCGCCCAGACGCCGGCTGTAGCTTGATTTAATGCAGCTGCCTGCCAGCTTATAATTGGATTTACTTCCTCCTGGCCTTCGCACCACCTCAAAATTGTTGGATATTTTTTAGATCGCACTGTGCCCTTGTTAGAAGTGTGGATACATTTTAAGATTGTTTTGTAAATCGATATAAGAAATCCACAGACGTCTGAATCATTTCGTCTCACTCAAACTACAGCATAAATGTATTTCACAGCCTCCAAGAACTGTACATTATCCGAGCGGGAGTTTATTTGAAGCTCAAAATGAATGGTTTTATATTGTCGAGGGCGAGAAATGCGTCTTTTGCAAGTCCAGGCCCGAGGGACGTGGTCTTTAGGGTCAAGAAGGGGACGCAATTCCCTCAGTTACGGCCGCAACTTTGCCTCTCGGCTTCAAGGGGCGGAATTTGAAGCTCCAGGACTTAGTGAAGGAGAAGAGCAAACAACCTTGGCGCCCCGTCCAGCGACAAGGACGAGGCAGCAGAATATCAACAGTGCAGGATAAAGAAACTGGCCAGAGTGTAAATACACAGCCACTCTTGAGTGGCCTCTGTTTTAATACTTGAAAAGTCAACAGAGAACGGGGGTGGAGGGATAAACTTTTCCCGCTGAAAAGTGTAAAGGTAATATCTGTGAATAATAAATATCCACATTGAAGGATAAAGAAAGCAATTGCAATAGTTTAAATTTTATAATAATATCAAATGAAGTTTATTAATGAATAAATACAGAACAACTCGAGCTGTGTCGTAGAGACATAAATTTTTAAAAAGTGCAATACATTTATTGCTGTGTTTAACTTATGCAGCAATGTCTATCCAGTCTCTTATGCAGCAATATCTTTTGTCTAATGAAGTCGCGGACTTTATAGTGCATGTATATAGTTTACATATATAGTGCATATTTATAGTGTAAAGTGCATCATAGTAATAGGGCTTTTAACTCAGACAAAAACGATGAACGCATGTTTCACAAAGATTGTGCATGCAAGTTGCACGCTGCGACTGGCAGGTTTACTTTAATTCCTACATTTGTGTGGGCTTGATTAGTTATTTGCGAATATCCGCCATTGGGATATGAAATACCCGCCATTGGGATATGAAATACCCGCCATTGGGATATGAAATACCCGCCATCTGGATATGAAATACCCGCCATTGGGATATTAAATACCCGCCATCTGGATATGAAATACCCGCCATTGGGATATGAAATACCCGCCATTGGGATATGAAATACCCGCCATTGGGATATGAAATACCCGAGATCTGGATATAAAATACCCGCCATCTGGATATAAAATAGTCGCCATCTGGATATAAAGTACCTGCCATCTGGATATAAAATACCCACCATCTGAATAGAAAACACCCGCCATCTGGATAGAAAATACCCGCCATATGTATATAAAACACCCGCCATCTGGATATAAATACCCGCCATCTGGATATAAAATATCCGCCATCTGGATATGAAATGCCCACCATCTGGATATTAAATACCCACCGTCTGGATATGAAATGCCCACCATCTGGATATGAAATACCCGCCATCTGGATATGAAATACCCGCCATCTGGATATGAAATATCCGCCATCTGGATATGAAATGCCCACCATCTGGATATTAAATACCCGCCGTCTGGATATGAAATGCCCACCATCTGGATATGAAATGCCCACCATCTGATATGAAATACCCGCCATCTGGATATGAAATACCCGCCATCTGGATATTAAATGCCCACCATCTAGATATGAAATACCGGCTAGGGGTCCGATACTCAAAAATACTTATGGTGAGCGTAAGTTCTACGTTGAACGTAAGATCGGATCCCGCGCCTGCAATTGGCACGCATAAACGGAAACCTGAATAGTGATTGGTTAACGGATACTCAAAAACAAGTGCGATGTCATAAGTACATCCGCCAATAATTATTAAAGTTTTAAACTCCACCAACCAATAACAGACAAGAATATAGGAGTTACGACCGTCGCATACATTGTTGAGAATCTGACTTCTGATCGTGAAACTTTCTGAAGTCGCTCCTTGAAAAAAATAACTTCTTGAACTACACAGTTGTGCCCACGTATGAACTTTGTTGACATTCTGTAACAACACACTTATTGTTGGTTCTGTTGTTTCTTAATTCACGCTGTATATTGTACATTTACTTTGGCAACCATTCGAATCCGGAGCTGCATTCTGAAATTTTTTTGGGGGGGGTCGTAGAGTCCAAAGTTGATCGTAAATACGTGTTCCACGTCTGAGATTGCCAGGTTCAGTGTAATATCCGAATGGTGATTGGCTAAACTTACGATCTAGTAAACGCTTTTCTGAGAATACCAACACCGAGCCGCCAGTTTTGCGGGCAGCTCAAGAATGGCTTAGCTCCCCTATTGAGAGTTGGGGCCACATCAACGCCGGCCGATCCTCGGCCATAAATAAGCTGATTGGGATTTAAAAAAGAAAGTCAAGCAGCTGGTTTAATGAAGCCAGCACGGCGCGATACATTTAAGGAGTTGCCTAATAACATCGCCCTAGAGGGAGCCTGATCCCATAAACTGGGCGAGTATTGCAAGCTGATCCTGCGCGTGCCGTAGGTTTTTCCTACGGTGAAGATGAAAAAAGCCTAAAAACCCGGAGACAGAGACTAACAAATATTTACGATATCGTAAATTCGTCTGCCAATCGCCAGGCAAGATTCAAACTGAACCTGCCAATCGAAGACGTTGAACTTGAATTTACGACCAGCGCAGAAGTTCCGATCACCGTGAGCACTTTCGAGTATCTGTGATTGTGCAATAGGGTTTATTATTTACGATTGGTAGATCTATTCAATTTTCACGTTTAAGTAATGCTATAATCTATTATAAACGAGTTATATCTATACAAAATTTGACCGCTTGTATTTTTAGGTAATATTTATGCATAGCCATTCAAGCACTGATATGAAACACTTCAGGTGCAAATAAATTTTAAAATAACTCACAAATAGCATCATATGAGAAATGCGTACAGTTAAATTGCGTAGGCCTTAGAGCTGTGTAATAGATATCAATTTATTGTTTCTAAAACAGAAAATTCGCGCAGTTACTCAGACTCAATCGATTTGTAGTCGTTGTAAATATGCGATTACAATGTGATTTACGTATGAAAATTTCATCGTATTAATATCGAGATGCGGACACCTTTACCAGCGCCAAATTTTAGTACTCACTGTCACTGAACGGGATTCATTGAGAAGACGGCAGCCAACAATTTTCTTCGTACACGCCCGTAGAGATTCATCGATTATAGAGGCGAATTTTCTGTGAAATCTTCGAAAATTTTCTCTAAATTTGAGGGTAAACATTCTTATAATACAAAGTTGAGTTTCATATATTTTGCTGATTTAAGGTAAAACTCTGGAATTGAAAGTAAATTTGTTATTATTTGTAACTATTCAAACACATTTTCTTATAGAAATAACTGTTGGGAAGTTGTTATTTAAGTTTAACAAAAGGTTCTTCCCCCAACGCTCGAATGGACTAGCCTCACTCTCAGGAAACGCCATTTTCGCCTCTTTGTTCAGCGCTAAGGGCGAGCAAAATCATTCTCTGGATTTGAATCTAAGTTTTGTGTTGTTTACATTGAGTCTTGCGTAAGTGAATTGACTATTTGAAGTGCGAATATTAATTTCTAGTTAGTCTTTAGTTAAAGTTGCCGTAAAATAAGTGGCAAGGTGGTGTTTGAGTCTTTAAAAAGTCGGGATGCGCTAGAGAGCAGAATCCGCTGCCATTACGAGGCACACGAATCTCGCCTCAGTGTTGGCGTCTAAGCCCGGCTAGTGCCTAACGCTCAAATTAGATAACTTACGTCCAACGTTTTCTATTAATTGTTGTCATCCGTTGTGCCTTCCTTTGCTCGAGTACTGAGCTAGTTACGGGTTTGAATGTATTCTATGACTTACCGTTTCTCGGTTATTCCAATGCTTATAACTTTTTTAAAGTGTTTCTCTCAATATTTACTTTTTCCCTGGAAGAACGACCAAGATTGCTTAATACCCGGCACTACGTTCAAGTGTCTCGTGAAAAAACTTGACATATCAACCCACCTCGTTTTTTAAATTGTTATTTTAGTTTTATTGTAAGCTCTCGACTTATTAAATATATGTAGAATTTATGTTACATTGTTTTGACTATCTGAATAGTTGAGTATCGTCGTACAAACTTATTCAAACATTTTACGGGAACCGATGTTTTATCGTTTTTTATTCTCGCTCATTTTGGACGGTACACTAACATTAGAATTTAGAGCATTTAGAACTTTATAGGAATTTGGTAACTGAATCTATGAACACGTTCATAGTTTGTTAAATTCTACACTCATAATTTATGTTGTGAACTTTTTTCAAACTTTTGTGTGTATTAAATTCTTTGCTGTATTTTTTGCTGACTAATAATTATAATTAGTCCTTTGCCGCCCATCATCAAATGGTTCATTTGTTAAAATGCTATTCCAGCCGGTGCAGCTCATTACTGATAGCTCGCTTACTGACCGAAGTTCCTGCCACCATTAGATCGTCTAAGGTGCCATTAGATCGTCTAAGGTGCCAGTAGATCATCTTAGGTGCAAGTAGATCATCTAAGGTGCCATTAGATCATCTAAGGTGCCATTAGATCATCTAAGGTGCCATTAGATCATCTAAGGTGCCATTAGATCGTCTAAGGTGCCATTAGATCGTTTTAGGTGCAAGTAGATCGTCTAAGGTGATTGTAAGTCAGAGTAGATCTTCTAATGCTGATCTTTTGGTGGTCTCATGCTGATCAAAGATGAAATCGTGTAGCAGGTCTGCGGTTACCAGGGTTAGTTTATTACAACAATTCTATCTGGCTGAAGAATTAATGAGGCTGCAATTATTTGGCGAGTATCTGCCACCTATTAGGACGGTGCAAGGATAATTTGCAGGTGTTTTATCAGACAACATTGCGCCACAATCTTCTTGATTTAAGAAGACGTGTTGAACACTAGAGTGGTTATAGAGTGTTGAACACTAAAGTGGTTATAGAGTGTTGAACACCTGCTTCATCTCCAACATATTTCAGTTCAACGCGGTTTTCTTTTCTCGGTGCCAGTTTTAGAAGAGCGATCGCCAAGTAGACAGTTGACGAACTTTGTTTTCATTTCCCGGATTTGGTTAATAGACACGAACTGTTGTGATGGACACGAATCTGTTGTGATGGACACGAATCTGATGTGATGGACACGAATCTGTTGTGATGGACACTGTAAGGGAATGTGCAATGGCTGTAGGGTTAAATTTGTGAGATAGGTTTAGAGAAAACATTGTTCAACATTGTTTGGCCAGAATTGGTTGTGATGGACACGAAATCGTTTCGGGGGACTCGAATTTTTTGTGATTGTCGAATTCAGCCTGAACCCGAATTCGTGGTCGTTGCGCCAAATTCACATTTTTTAGTTACATTGAAATAATTTTGTGGACTTCGTCGTGTCGATGTGCCGACGCCATCTTTAAACTGTACAAAAACGTGGAGGAACAACTCAATTTCATGCAAGTTGTCTTGTATAGTTCTGCATCATTTGTAAGTCTTGCTCGCAGATGCGGATAGTTTTGCTAACTGAAAAAGGGTTTGCAAAAACACGCTATTCTCCGATGTACTGCAGATGCGGGAGTGCTCTACGACCCTTGAGCCGTATTCTCAAAAGTTGTTACAGCGATCGTAAGTTCTACGAGGATCGTAAATTCGAGTTTATGTCAGTGATGGGCCCCGTCTAGTATAAAACCTGATTGGTTATTGACTGGCGTCTTTAGGATTTGAAAAATTTTCGAGTTTCTGGCTTCGGATCTCGTATGTTACGATATCGTAAGCCTTCAACCAATAACCATTCAAGTTTGCCACTAAACCTGGCAGGTGTGGACGCGTAACATACACAAACGATCACTGAGCACTTACGATCACCGAGTAATTAACACGAATGTTCTCCCCTGCCTGTATAGCTTTGATCATCGTAGCACTACGATCATCGTAGCACTACGATCATCGTAGCAATCAATGAGAATATCGTTCCCGTTCGCACATAATTTGGGTTCAATGCCCATCTTTTCCTCCAGTCTATTAAATATTTTTTTACGTTTGCATTTGATTTCTCACGTGCCTGCGCGACATGTTGAATATCAATGAACGTAGTTGTTGCCCGATACACGTGAACTTTTGACATGATTTAATGTCGCGCTCTTCGTACGAAGTGTGATGGAGTCTTCTGATTCTGCTGAGTCATCATCTTCGACAATGCCTACCTACAGCGTCCTGCAGCCAGCCCAACAGGTGGGTTCCCTATATTACTTTCATTGTAATATTTCTTGATGATGATTATAGTAACGTTGTTCATACATTATTGTGTAAGTTATCTCGATAGTTTATTTATTGTCGGGCACCTGTGATTTTGATCGATTTATATGAGGAGCCTTAAGCGTAACATGCAATTGCAATCCGGTGCTTGCGTACTGCAAGACGAATAAATGCGGGGCTTTTGTGGTGTTCAGGAGCTGCATTCCTATAACTTATACGATGGTCGTCAGTTGTACGATCATCTTGAATGCGGGTTTTACGTCTGCGATTTGCAGGGTGAATTTAAAGCTAGAATGGTGATTGGCTGACTGGTTTACCGTATGGTGATTAGCTAACTGGTTTACCGTATGGTGATTGGCTGTCTGGTTTACCGTATGGTGATTGGCTGTCTGGTTTACCGTATGGTGATAGGCTGACTGGTCTACCGTTACGTCATTATGTTATCTTCCCTTGTCTGAAAATTTTTCGTGTGCTTAAATATTTTTCGCGTTGAATTACGTGTCCGTAATATTACTTAATGCCACAGCTTCAACAAATTCAAGTTAATCAACAACAGCAACAACAGCAGGCTCCACAACAAGCCCAACAGCAGCAAGAACAACAGCTTCAACAACAGCAGCCTCAACAACAAAAACAAATGCAGCAGCAGCAACAACAGCAAACTGTGCAACAAAAACAGCAGCAACGACCTCAAAGACAATCTGCTCAACAACAACAACGGCAAGCACAACTCAAACAACAGCAACAACAGCGACAGCTGCAGCACAAACAGTCTTTGCCTCAACACCAACAGCAGCAGCAACAACAACAGCAGCAGCAACAGCAACCTCAACAACAACAACAAAATGAACCACAAAATTTGTCGACCGGCACGCAAACCGTCCTGATGACGTCCCCCGTCAACCACCAGTGGCAGGGCCTCCCTCAACACAACCACTACGCGCAGGTCAGGGGGGGCATGGCGGTGTACAAGGCATTCGTTTCCTGTCCTTCATTCATGCAAAAATTCTATTTGTGCGAATGGTAACAGACAAGGCACTATTTTCCAATTCTCCTTTCACGCAAAATTTATATTTGCGAGTATGATATCAAAGGTGAAATGTACCCATTTGAACGAAAATTCTTGTAAAGTTTCTGAAATGGGTCAACAAGGAAATGATCTGGTTTGTCCATGTAAAAAGGCGTGAGGAAATAAGTAAATGTGTCTTCAATTATTGATGATTTTGTTAGTTTTCATGATGTTGACTTTATCTATTTTTCTTCTATTTATTGGCAAATTGACTTATCACTATTATTTGCAGTGAAATCATGACACTTCATCTCTAGTTTCCGCGTGTTTACCTTAAAATTAAATGTCGCACTCTGATGACAGCAAATATTCTTATTAGTTCCAGACCTCAATTGTAACGAAAAAAATAGTTTCCTCTAATAAAACAGAACATCAGAACTTGAGTCAATTATAGTTTTTTCTAGTATCATTTAAAATAGTATAACTTTTTCCCTTCGACGTTAGAATCCCGGCACAAGTTCCGTGACCCAAACAGAACCCTGCGGCCAGTCCGGTCAGAACCTCCTGCAGCAGAACCGTCCCCAGCAGCAGCAACAGCACCTCGCTAACCAGCAGACACAAACGATGGCTCCTCACCAGCACCAGCAGATGCAGCAGCAAAGGATGCTGCAACAACAACAGCAGCAGACCTCGTCTGCAGAGCTTACGAATCTCGGGTCTACTCAGCTGGTCACCCTACAGCCTGCCGCAATAGACCCCAGCATGTGGTCCAGCTCGGATATGGGTGAGTCCAAAGGAGACGAGTTATTGAGTAGCTTAAATTTCTTTCAAATAATCCCGTTCTTCAACTTTCTATCTCATTCGTTCAGCCGGTGAAAATGCAAATTTTTTGAGGATGTCGCTTGTTAGTTTTTCTCAGTGAAGTGCATACTTTCATTCAAATAAATTGATATTGCTTTGATTAAACCACGAGTGTAGATAAGTATGATTCCATTTGGAGACGTGACACGATATATTTTGCACATGTCATGCCACAACTAAAAGCAAATTCATACGAGCAGGAGATTCGTTGGTCGTTGACCTGCAGTCCGCAGAAATGGAGTCCACTTTAAATACACACGACATCACCGAGGACGAACCAGAAACCAAACCAAAGATCAAAAAGGAAGTGAAGAAGAAACGTAAGCTGGCAGACCTTCTGGCTGAAGGAATAGATCCGACGAAACTGGAGGAAAACAGCCACCAAGTGAAGGAACGTTTCGACAAAGGCTGTGAGTGTGACGGCGACAACTGCTTTAAAAACATGAACCCTGAGTTTGTGTTCAGACATCGCCTGAACATCGCAGAGCTGACCAAGAACGAACACGATATGTACCTCATGGGTGTGACGATGGCGTGCTTAGCTAACCCAGAGGAAACTTCTCGACACAAAGAGAGGAAGCGTTTACGAGCATCGTATGTGTTTCAAGGCAAGAAGATCTGCCTCGACGCCTTCCTTTACTTGGAGAATTGCACCCATTATCAACTGAAGGCCATCAGGAAGCACGTTATGGTCAACGGAGTGACGCCTCGTGTGCACGGTAATCACGGTAAGAAGCCTCCCAACACTTTCCCTCTCGATACTTACCAACATGCTGCCGCTTTCCTCCAGTCTTATATCACTCGTTACTCGCCCGTCAGCTCGAACTCGAAGAAGACCAACAAGTCCGGCAAAGCTCCTCCCGTGTACCTCCCTGTCGAAATCACTCGAAAAAAAATTCATAACGCTTACCGGGAATATTGTGAACACTTCGAGCCCGATGTGAAGGTCATGGGATATTCGTCGTTCCGCCATTTCATGAAGGAACAATTCCCCAACGTCAAGTTCTTCCGCATGGACAAGAAAGTTGACCGCAACGGCATGCAGAGTGACGACGATGAAGACGAGACAGTGCAGCCTCCTCAGCCTGGCCAGGGCGTACACAACGAGCGACAGCAGCAGCAGCAACAACAACAACAGCAGCAACAACAGCAGCAGAGGATGGACGTACCTCAAGCAAGTGGTAACAACAACAATCAAATTTTACTACAAAATCACCCGCCCTCCCAGCAACAACAACAACAACAGACGCGTCAGGACGCTGGTGTGGGCACGTCCACCACTAGCCTGATGGTGGTGAATCCTTCTGACCCTCGTGACACAACCCCACCCGTCTCGTCTTCTCTCACCCCCATAACCCCCACCAGCAACCCACCGAACTCTATTCCTCCACCATCCCACCCTATCGTAACCCCCATGTCTGGCGGCCACC
>JALHKN010742509.1:0-12105 GCA_039513755.1 Hyalella sp. 3TK10
ATCGAAACTTGTGTTCGAAGATGAAATTCATGACTAAAAATGAACATCTGAGATGATTGCACTGCTATTTGATCCTAAAAACCCTGAAATCGGTTAAAAATTGCGATTTTGGCATTAAAATCGATACGAAATCGTTTTTATAACTATAAGAGTACCTACGAAAATTAATTAAAAGGGGCAATCATATAAAGATTGACACAATGCATGGGCAGGTGGGAGTTAGAAAGAGTCCATGGGGATTGACCATTGTATCGGATATGTGGAAATGCAAAGGGCTACTTCGCGTAGGTGCACCTCGAGGTGATTGTCACTGGATTCATTGGGATTTCTATCGTGAGTTAAATCGTTGAAAGATGGATTTGTATGAAGAATCATTAGTATTGATATGAAATAAATAAAACATGAGACATAATATCATTTAAAAATGAACTAGTAACAAATTTTATGTACGAGTAGAATTCATTACGTTTATTCTCTCAAATAAATTCACAAGGCTCGGTGGCTGCGTGCATAAAGGCGCTGAAAATAGTCCAAAGAACTCTGGATCAAGTCCAGGTCTAAGCGATGGTTTTTCGTGATATGTTTATCCATGGTTTACAAATGGAAAATGAACTGAATAAATTACAGTGAATGCTAAGAATAAATTCATATGGCTGATGAATTGAAAATTAAAAGATTGTTTAGAAAAGATGAAGATTAAAGAAATGATAATGTACATAATGCATTTCGATGGTGAATATTTACCGTAAAAATAAATCCAGAGGCGTGGAGGAATAGGATTAATAATAAATTGGGTATGAATAACATTAGAAATTTACGTATAATGGAGCAATAAAATGGTCTTTAAAATAAACAACTCCAATGATGCTGACCAATAGGGAGGGCGGAATCGGTGCCGGATTCGGGCAGTAAAGCGACAGTGACTGCTCTGGTGGAGATAAATGAATATGAAGGGATAAAAAATTAAATAGAAATAGACGAATAGATGGAAAGACATTATTCCAGGTAAAAAACACGTGACATGCATAAAATAATGATAAATATATTGAATAATTGTGCGAATAAAATTGAAAAAATAATAGTTTACCCTTCGAAACGGAAAACGTAAGTCCCCACAGAAAACGAAACTTAGATAAAATAAAAAATTATATATATAAAAAAATCATAAATGATTGAATAAAAGAATAGAAAATTAAATAAATAGAAAATAAACATCACGAATGCTGATGTAAATATCAATGAAAAATAGAATAGTTTACCCTCCGAAACAGAAAACGAACAAAAATGAACAGAAAATGGAGAATGAAAAGAAAACGGAGAAGTTAAAATGAATAAATTACCACACATTCGAATGAAATATAATAAAATAGAATAAATAAAGCGGAAATTAATCGCGGAGCATATCGGCGGGCTATCAGCGGGCTATCCGCGGGTTATCCGCGGCGGCGGCGGGGCGGTTGCTAGGCAACGCGGCGGCCAACTTGGAAGTGGCTCCTAGGGGTCTGGCTCCTAGGGGTAGGGAATACCTACTCCGGACTATCAAAAGCCGTTTGTAATCGTAATGGATGCGTCTGACAAGGCGGTGAGCGCCGCCCTTGTGCAGAAATATGGGAGCGTTTTGCTTCCCTTTCCCTTTGCGTCGGCGCTTAGTGAAACTGAACGGCGTTATTCAACAACGAAAAAAGAGGTGCTGGCAGTCGTTTATGCGTTAAAGAAATTTCGATACATCGCTTTGGGTTATAAGGTGACGGTCTTGACGGATCACCTGCCTTTGGTGTCTTTGTTCTCGCGCACGTTACCCGAAGACGCGGTTCTTGCACGATGGGCTATTCAAGCCCATGAATACGATATTGTTCTTAAGCATATCCCAGGCAAATTGAACATCATTGCAGACACTTTATCGCGTCTCTGTTGTCACAGTCGAGTTGACGAGCAAATAATGCAAGAGATAGAGGATAGCTTCGAGGAGCGCGTGCTCGTCACAAATACCGCAACGAATGCAGCATTTGTGGAACCCCAGCGGTGGGGCAGGTTGCCTTGGGACGATGATTCGCAACTGATGGCCGCACAGGAGTCCTGTGGCGTTTTTCGTCTTATCAGGAACCGCCTGACTGACGGTCGAACGCAGTTTCGAAAAGATGGGGCGCTCAAGGCGAAGGCCGCTAAGGTCTCGCAGTTCTTCCTCGAGAATGACGTTCTTTATTATAAACGCCAAGTTACGAGAGCCGGGTTGGCAGATGTGCATGTCAATATATGCGTTCTTGAAAAATTCCTGACGGAAACTCTCAAAGTTTGCCACAAGCCCGCCAACGTGGGCCACTACGGGTTCGAGAGAACGCTAAAGCGATTTGAACTAAATTTCTATCATCCGGATGAGAAGCAGCAAACATTGACTGTTGTGCATGCTTGTGACAGTTGTCACCTTTCTAATGGGCGAATCTTTCGTAAATGCACGATCGGTAAATTTTAAATTCCCAGTGAGCCTTGGGAGCAGCGGGCATGGATCTCTTAGGCCCGATGCCCGAAACTTCTGCGGGTAACCGGTATATTCTTATGGTTACCGACTACTTGACACGGTTTACAGTTATCGTGCCAATTGCGAATATAAGGTCCGAAACGATAGCTACGGCGCTACGGACATACTTGTTCGCGCCATTTGGTTGCCCGAGGAGATTGATCTCCGATAATGCGAAAGAGTTCACCGGAGAGCATATGCAAAGCCTGTATGAGAATTATCGAATTCAAAAGATTGATATTGCGCCCTGGCACCCTACCTCTAACGGGTTAGCTAGACTGCAGAACCAGAAAATAATTCGGGTCCTAAAAAATTTCGTGCAGGCCGAAAATTTGATCGAATGGGATCTGTGGTTGCCAGAAGTGATGAGCGCCATTAATACGGCGTTTAACTTAACGATTGGCGATACGCCGCATTTTGCCTTATTTGGCTGCGATAAAATGCATCGGGCAGCGATTGAAAGTGGTAAGCAGAAGGTGCCCATTTATAACTACGAGGACTACTTTGCTGTAACGACACGTAGGTTTGCTCACCTATGCGAATATTTGAAGAGCGTCTTGGACGAAAATATGGATACGTACCTAGATTCAAAAAATAAAAAGACGTTACCTAGGTCGCTGGTACAAGGCCAACGTTGTTTCGTGCGGCACGTGCCTAAAGAAACGGAGTACCGGAAGCTCAGCCCTAATTTCGAAGGGCCGTACGAAATCGTAGAGAAGGTTGCAGATAATGTTTATCTGGCTTCCCACAGAGTAACGCGAAAGGTTAGACATTGCCACATCGATAACATTCTTACGGCATGGTTCTCGCAATGAGCTTGCCGCATGAGCCGTGAGAGCGAGTGACACAGGATGTTCTCCAGACTGTGTTGTCTAGAATAGGCTGACTAGACTGCTTGAGCACGCGATATGATGAGCGTGCGAGATCGGCTTGCAGATTTAATCTGAGTCGTAGTGAATTTTGTACCGGAAGCGACAGCTTCGAGGATTATTTGATTTATATGATACATTTTTGTCGACATCGCTCGTGAATACACGGTATTTAAATGATACTTAAAGAATGTCGGTCGAGTGAGATCACTCGCGACTCTTCGCGAATTAATTTAGTAGACTATAAATGTGAGCTGAGAAATGTAAGCTTGTATTAGCTGGCACATTTAATAATTGTAATTTTGTATTGGCTCTAATCTTAACGCATTTTAATATAAATTTGTACCATTGTATGTCATTCACGCATTAGATGCATTGCAGGATGGAGTCCTGGGAGTCCTGCTCCTTCTTCCGTATGGACTCAGCGCTTGAACATCCGTCGACCATACATTTGACTGGTCTCGGGGTTCGTGGGCTGCAGCTCTTACGCACCGTAAGGGATCATTTTTTTTGTTGAATTGACTCCGTAATTCTTACTTGAGTCATGTGCTCCATTGCCCACTGTGAGCGACAGAATGATGAGTAGAGCGTGATAATACTTGTGTCACATTAAGTGTACCGTGTACCGTATTAAGGGTACTATGGCTTTGGCGTGGTTACGGAGAAGCTGTGCTCTTCTCCGAAACGTTTGTTGCAATGGGGGGAGGGAAGTGTAGATCTATCACGTGTGATCTACGCTGGATATTCTAAGAAGAAATTTCCCATAGTGGCCATTTTGAAATAATCTTGAAGTAATTTAATAATTCTATTCATTAATCGTGCAAGATATAAGATGTTCTACGAGGGTTATTTCTGAATTAATTTGTATCAAGGGCCAAACATGAGAAAGGACTTGATTAAGTTGTAACGATACGAGGCATTATATTAATCACAATTATCCGTCTCGGATCAAATTATTGTGAATGTGTTTGATTGATACTGAGGTAGCTCATGTTCGTAGTATTTAACGGAATCGGTAGTACTATTAAATACTTTTTATTTTTTAACATGTGTATTTTACTTTTGTATCTTTAAAGATTGACCAGTGAAGAAACAATCGTATTCATTGTACCATCTGTCCACGTTGTAACATCACTTTGTTGCTCATGATTGACAGTGTGATCGATGCGATCATCGTCACCGTAATATTTCCGCTCGATTTAATTAAACAGAAGCCGAGCATTGATGGTGAAACGTATTTTAACGTAATTAATTAACGTAATTAAATTAACGTAATCAAATACTTAATAAACAGTAAATGATCCATTGCGATACGGGTTTATTTATCCCGTGTTTTCTTTAAATCTATGGTTCCATCATTCGTATCACGGGTATAAACGTCTATGTTCTAAACATGTGCTTTATTCCGAGCACGTCGACGACTTTGCAATGGCGCCAGGTGGTCTGCTGAAGAAATAGTCAGCTTCCACTGCCACCAGCTGGCGATAAGCCGTCTGCTGCTCTCGTTGAGCCACAGCCGACGTGCCCCAAGGCCACGTGACACTGACACTGTTTACCGCGTGGACTCAAGACTTCTGAAGGAGACTACGCGTTCACTTGGAACGACGCTTTTAATTGCTTCTGTCCATTTAGACCTTTTTCTTCTAGTATTAAGCGAAGGAATTATATCCTGTTGTATTCTTGGACTGTGTTATTGGTTTGGGTTCAGGCTATGCTTCTCCAAGGAAAACTTTGCTGCAAGGGTACTTTGCACCTCAAATAAGGGTTTCCAAGTAATCTGCCTGATTCACTTTAATTAACTTCATTTGCATTTCATGGGATTTTACTGTGGTATTCCTATTCTTGTTTCATGGAGTTCAATGAAACAATTAATTGAGGTTTTGTTTGTTTGAACCTATTAATGATCGAGGACGATCAATTTCGGATGGGGGGACGTGTCAGCGAAAGGCTTTGATCATTGTTCTGGGCAGATAGACTAGACGATGCGTTAGCACCTTCAGTGTATTCACCCGATAGGCGTCTATAAAGGGGGCCTGTCTTAAGGGGCGAGTCAGTCTAGCTAGGACGTCTGATCGTTAAACGCTGCTCCGGCGTATACTTGAATGTCGTAACAAGTACAGTTTGTTTCACGCATTCATACATAAACCTGTGTTAAAGTATTGTATGTTGACTTGAGAATAAGATAACCTAAGGACCTGAGCACTTTGTCGTCATTACCCCCGTTCTAGATTGTAATACAATCAGGAGTACTGAGGAGAACCTACTCTCAGGTAGATTCGTGTGGAAGTAACGTAACAGTCGGCACGACCTGAAACAGTCGTGACCTGACAATACGTTTCTTCTCTCGAAGAAATCACAAGGCATGGTGGCCGTGGACATAGAGCCTCTGAATTTGAACCAGAAAACTGGAGTTCGAATCCCGCTCTGTGATGCGGTTTTCATGGAATGATTACTACTACCTCAAAATGGAAAAAGAGATGGATAAGATTTAATTACCGTAAATGGTAGGAATAAATTAAACGGTTAATGAATTTGAAATTAATAGATGGTATAAAAGGTTTGAGATCGATTTATTAACGTACATGATGCATTTCGATGGTGAATATTCCCATATCGTAAGAATAAATGAAAATGAATACTACGATACTTGAGAATAGAAGTATTAATAATAAATCGTGTACGAATAGTATTGAAAACATATATAATAGAAAATTTCACGTAAAATGGAGGAAACCAATTCCATGAACTTAAAAAGAAACTACTCCATAATAAAGTGACGGTTACCAACTGAAAGGATGGAGTAAGGGCCGGATCTGGGCGGGATAGCGGCAGTGCACCTGCTTCAGCTGTGGTGAGGGAAAATGAATATGAAAGAATATAAATGTAAAACAAATAGACGAATAGATTGAAATACATTATTCCAGGTAAAAAAACTTGACGTGAATAAAATAATCTTAAATATATTGAATAATTATGTAAATATAATTGAAAAATATAATAGTTTACACTTCGAAACAGAAAAGGAGCGACCCAATAGAAAACGAAACACGATATAGAAAAAAAAGATTGAATAAATAAACAATAATAAATGATTGAATAAAAGAATAAAAATGAAGTATAAAGAAAATAAACATAAATTGAATAATAGCGTAAATATAATGGAAAAATAGAATAGTATACCCTTCGAAACAAAAAAAGGAGAATGCATAGAAAACGAGCTAGAAATAAATTAAATTATTATATATAAATAATGATAATTACAAAAAAATAATACTAGATGAGAATTAAAGGAGAGTTATCTGCGGCCAATCGGTGGCCAATCGGCGGCGGCGGGCGGGGCGGGCCATGAGTAGTGTGCGGGGACCAGAAGTGTGTCCTGAGATGGTGTGTCCTGAGATACGTGTGTCCTGAGAGGTTGAATCACCTACTGTGGGCGTTTGATAGCTATTGCTACACCGGCATGTATTGTGTTGTCTCTATTGCAGCTGTGCATGTTGTAATTTAATATCTTGAGTGGAGTGTTGTCTGTGAGGGAGTGGTTGTTGATGAGTATAAAGTCGGGATTTATGTTGTTGTATATGTTTGCGAGTGTATTTATTTTGTTGTACCAGTGTTTAACGTTATGTTGGATGATCTTCAGTGAGGGCTGGGAGGTCATTACGGCGGAAAGTGTTTGGATGAGGATGATTTTGTTTTTTTGGTGGTTGTCGTTATTGTGGTGTGTCTGTCCATTTCAGTAAAAGTGTGGTGAGGGATGGTGTTAATTATGGGTCTATTGAATTTAAGTTTGTCGCGTTTCAGTAGGTCAATTATTCTTGTAGAGTCAATGTCCTTCACCGATAGTTCCAGTCCGTAGTATTTTTTCCTTAATTCGTCTATGTACTAGATGTTGTGAGGGGTTGCTGGCATTTTGTTAGGGTATTTATTTCTTCTAAATAATTTAATAGGTATAGGTTCTTCAATTCCGGGTATGGGAATGAAAGAGTCTTAATATTGTTCGTCACTGATTTTTCTTTTTCGTGGGTTGCGGTCGTCAGTTGTTTGAGTTGGGTAGGGTTTGTCTTCATTGCTGTCGTCCCCAGTCAGAAATTCTCGCTGTCATCTAGGCTGTCCAGCGCAGGCTCCCTCGTAACAACGTAGATCTGGGCCGTCAATGCCGAATTTAACTCGCAGCTGTATCGCACACCTCCGCAGCCAGCGCAGTGTCTCGCCGGCCAGATTCTTCGTCAAGAAGTACCGAGCTAATTTTGCGGTAATTTGGACATGCCGGCGAGAATAACCCCCTTGGCGCTGCGTGGTGCTGCCCTGGGAGCAGGCATGCTCAACGGAGGCCGGCCCAACGGTTGCGAGAATTTCTGACTGGGTCGTCGCTTTAGGGTTTTCGTGAGGTCCATCGTGGATTACCGGGCGTCGTCGTCTTTAGTGAATTCTGTTCTTAAGTTGAAGTTGGAGGCTGTGGTTTTAGTCTCTGGTGTGTTGGAGAAGAAATTAAATATTTTTGCGGAGTCACGGCCCGAGAAGGTCACGTCGATATTGTAATTGGCTTTGAATGATTTTGACAGAATGGTGCCGAAGCCTTCCTGGCGGGAGTGACTGGCGATGTGCGCTTCCAGAATTAAGGCTGTCAGTTTGATTTGTGTTGTGTGCGTTAGAGTCAGGTTGTGTTGTGGGATGTTTGTCTGTTTGAGATCTGCCTGATTCCGATGAGATTCCGATGTTTGGCTATGTCTACGTAGGTCTGGTTTGTTTTGTGTTGTGTTTTTTCATGTAGTGTTTGTTGTTTGGTCTGTGTTGCTTGTTTGCGGTACGGGCAGTAGGCAGCGAGTGTACGGGGATCAGTGTGGCAATTAAGGCATTTTTTGAATGTGTTGGTGCACTGTGTGTAGGTGTGGTCTTTTGCGGCGCACTCTGAGCATGAAGGTGTCGTGGCGGTGCATTGGTGAGTGGGATGATCTTCTATCTTATAACACTTATAGCATATGAGTAGGTGTGTGTATCTTTCTTGTTCGCATTGTAATGACTTAATTTTCGTGTTGAACATGTGGAATCCGTCTGTCAGTATTCTGTGTGCAATTGTGGTGTCTGTGGTGATGATCTTCATTACGTGCGTGTAGTGTTTTATTTTGATGATGTCTTGGATGTGCAGCCAAGTTTGTTGCGTCGTGATTTCATTTTTTAGTTCGTCGGCGGTGTGGCTACCTATGTCCTTGCCCAGTTGTCTAACAAAAATTGTCCGTTTTGCTCGTAAGTCGGGTGGTATTACTGGCGTCAGGTTTATTTTGCTGAAGAGTTCAGTTGCTTTACGAGATATCAATTTGTCAATGGCAGAAGCGTCGTCCGTCACGGCGTAAAATCCGGTAGCTGTGTTCGTCAGTCGAATGAGTGGTGCGTCTAGTTGTTTGAAAGTCGTATGAACGATTTTTGGTCGGTCTGTTGGTATGCTAAGGTCTATTTTTTGAGTTGTATTCAATAAGTCTACGGTCTCGAGCGGTCATTAGAGGTTAGAGGTTGATGAGGTAGTCTGGATGAAGATGAAGATGAAGGCGGGTGACGGGATGAGAATGATGGTACACGAGATCGTGGAGGGAGGTTGGTGCCCCTAGCCCTCTGGGACAAGCCCATCGGGTTCAGGGCATGGGCGCCCCCTACTGAAGGGGGCATGTGGGTGGGGGAGGGGGGGAGCGAAAACACGGGGATACAATGGTAGAGGTAGGTATATATGCAAAAGAGGGGTAGAAAAAGAGCCACAGAAAGAATAATTCCACTAAATCCTAGTGGCGCACACTCACGGTTTACATCTGCTATTGTCAGAATTGAGAGAGAGAGAGGGCACTGCACTTTAGAATAAAACCTTTCGTCATCACTTGCCACGGAGGGCCATAAGAACATTAATCTCTGCGTCCGTGATATTCACATTGTATCCAGGACGTCTATCTTCAGAATACACATCTGCAATCCCATCCTCGGAATCACCATCAGTCTCGGGTAGCTTGATTGTGGCGAGCGTAGTACTCAAACGACACACCTGATTTACAGCGAAAGTTGATTCACTCTATATCATAAACCATATTATATGATACGGAAAGTATCATTGTTCTGATCATGGAAGTGAGAAAGTAATTATAGTAAACATGAGCGATACAAACAGATCAGTCTAGAAACTACACTAGATCGCGTCTATCAATAGAAATCACCAAAACACTATATTATTAGGACACAGTGTTTTGTCTGACTACCATCTGCCATATAATACGCTTGAATGACCGCGTATCTTACCTCCATAAATGTATGACCATGTTTTCTCCTGCATTCACATGACATGATAGGCTTTAACCTCTCCATTCTGATCACCTGTTAACACATTGGATGTAATTTGCATAGCTAGCACTTTATCAACTGAATTACCAATAACCCATTGGTACACCAGCAAGAAAATCATACACTCAACTTATGAATCTCCTAATCAACGAGTGAATAAATGAGGAAAATACTTACAGATTGTGTTTTCCGGATTAACGGAAGGTTGCGTCGCAAGTAAATTGCAGTGAAGCAATGGGATATTCCCAACAGGTTCTCCTCTAACAAACAAGCATTTAGGCGAGTGTCTCTTATGTTCGTCATGAGGTATATCGTCAGGTTTCCATGACCCAACAATCAATAGACAAAAACACACGAACAATGATCCTCGTCTCCGAGGTGATAGAATCCTGCGTTAGCAAGCGTTTCGGGACTCATCCAACACAAAGGCCAGCTATTGAACGTAGATTAGCGCTCCTTTTCGTATCGAAGCTCAGCTAAACGACTATTCCTCATGGCATTGGGTTTCTTTACCATAGACAAAACGGGACTTAACGATGAAGATTCACGAACGTCACATGCTTGAGATGCATTTAAATCACATTCAGACTGCACCGCTATAGCACCTACAGCTTTTTCCGTGCTATCAATAACACTCCGCTCACTCGTATCACTCTCCAATGTTTTTAATTTCACGGAATGGGTTTCATCACATGCGTTCACCACTTCCTTTACAGATAATATTAATACTCGTATATAATGTATGTAATCATCGTAAAATTTTTGCAATTCTTGTGACTTGACCACACGCATGTGACCATGTATCGGATGCTTAACATGAACACTAAATTCAAACGTGTTTTGGACTCGTGCACCAGATGAAACTAGAAAATTAGTGTCTTCGCAGCATTCCATTTGGCATGTCTCACGACATGATACACGTCATCTTGTTAAAATGCAAATTTTTCCAAGTTTTTTCCAGTAACATCACTTTCGATATTTATACTAGCACCACCAGGAGATTTACACAATCCATAAGTACACTGGTCTTCAGACACTGCCACTTTAACATCCTCATTTTCGAACATTAACTGGATGAAAAGAACCTATACGTAAAGGCAGGGAGTATAATTCGCTTCATGCATTTCATAATATGAAAAACATTCAACTTCTCATATTAGCAGGTATTAATCTCAGGGGTGAAAGCTGACATCTTGCCACTGGGGCGATAGTAACCCGAATGCTTCGGAAACCGAAGACGATCTACTCCATTAACATCAAGTAAGGCAGTAGGTGGTGCGACGCCGACTGACACAGACACAACTGACACACTTCCGGGCAAGATGGCCGCCGTAGATAAGCCGCCCCTCTCCCGCCCCCTCCACCCACTGATAACCCGCAGATAAGCCGCCGCCGCCGATAACCCGCCGATAATTTCCGCGTTATCTTAATCAGTTCCGATTATTCTAATCTATACTATTTTATTTGTTCGCGATTATTTCCCCATTGATAACCCCCTGATGGCCGCCGATAACCCGCTGATACTCCTCGCGGTTAATTTCCGCTTTATTCATTCTATTTCAATATAATTTCAATCTATTGTACTCTAATTTAATCTATTTTAATCTTTTTTCAACCTATTTTAATCTTTTTTTAACCTATTTTAATATTTTTTTTTCTCTAATTTATTTACATTTGACTTCCTCCGTATCACCACTATCTCCGCCGGAGCCTTATCACAATTGAACCACGATTAGACAGCGGAGCCTCTTTTCGACTTCGTATCTTCCGTCACTGTCTCCTTCCGGAGCCTTATCATGATTGACCCACGATTAGACAGTGCAGCCTCTTTTCGACTTGGGCTCCTACCCCACTATCTCCGTCCGACGCGTTATCACAGATGACCCACGATTAGACTTGCCAACCACTTAACTTCTTCTCAGAGGCAGGCCAGACGTCCCTTCCACCACTATCTACACCCGAGCGTTATCATGATTGACCCACGATTAGACACCGATTCTGCCCTCCCTATTGGACAACATCATTAGAGTTGTTTATTTTAATGTTCATTTTTTCTGCTCCATTCTACGTAAATTTCTCCATTTTTAATGTTATTCCTACCCAACTTATTATTACTCCTACTCTTCGTTAACCCAGTATTTATTTTCGTTTATTCTTACGGTAGCGCAATATTCACCATCGAAATGCATTATGCACATTTTAATTTCTTTAATCTTCATATTTTTTTAAACAATCATTTAATTTTCAATTCATCAGCCATATGAATTTATTCTTAACATTCACTGTAATTTATTCAGTTCGTTTTCCATTGGTATACAATGGATAAACATATCACGAAAAACCATCGCTTAGACCTGGACTCGATCCCGAGATCTTTGGACCATTTTCAGAGACTCTAAGCAC
>JALHKN010743766.1:0-10847 GCA_039513755.1 Hyalella sp. 3TK10
TCATCAAACAGACGTAAATTTATGATTTGTGCTCAGGTGTGAGTAATGCCAACCAACTCGATCCATCGCGCACTATGGCATTATCAGTCGGGCATAGTTTCGAGGCTTGGTTGGGAATAAAAAGAATATGATGTGGTTTATGTTCAGGTCAGTGACCTTCACTCGGACTATCTTAGGGCGGAACTTTTGCAAGATGGATTATGTGAGGATTATTAACTCCGCTCAGAGAGAATAAATCAGTGGTACGAAGCATCCATGCGTTTGACTTGAGCGGGTAGGAATAAACCAGGCGTAAGGCAATTCCGTATTAATGACTCGCAGGAAAGTAACGTGGCAATGTCGAACTTGTAAAATATTTAAAACCTCGCGTGCTTGTGACTTCGCGCTTATTATTAAGTTTTGTGGCGCTTGTATATGTACTCGGACGAGCCTCATCATTAAGCCTTCAACTCTCACTTGTGGAAGACTGGTAATTATTATTAAAATCTGACTATTTATCAATTTTATGGTATGAATTGATGCCAATTAATTATTAAATTTTCAAGCTAGCCGGAAGCAGTGAATTGCATCTTGGGTTCATTCAGTTTATGGTATTACTGTCTAAATTTCAATAAATGTTATCAGGAAGATATAACAAGCAAATAAAAATCGGTTTGATTTTTGTTCAGGTTACTGTGAAGAACGTGGAGAATGAGAGTTTGATAGTCAGTACTCGAATCAATCGATGCCAGACTGATTATATCTGTTAATTATCGTGTATTCTTGGTTAAATTCAATTACCTTTCTTGATTATTTAATGACAAAGATTCATATCGAAGTTTTTGTTAAAATATTTCAACATATTTCAACTCAATTTTTTTGACTGACGAAGAAAATTTCTGAGACTGTGTATTAGCAGGACAATTTTTCACCGTTTCCCCTTTCACCCTTCCATTTTATTATCTACAAGGCTATTGTCTTTTTTCTTTCTGTATCTCAACTAAAAAACACTTTAGCAATTTCGTGAAGTTGGGAATTTCAAGTTTTCGTATCCTAAGTCAAGGAAAGAATGTTTCCATAAATTAAAAACTAACATGGAATAAAATATTTTAGCTACTCTTCAAAGGGGAAAACAACCACTTTTTTACTTCGCGACACCACCTTTTGATATTTATGTCGGTACTTGGAGCGACTTTTGCGTCAACAATATCACCACTCGCCGACAGCGATGGAAGAGATGATGGACAACTCATCTAAGAACTTCCAAAGTGCCATCGGAGATATTCAACACGTCTAAGACTCCCACTTACGATGTGATTTAACACATTCGTAGTAAAGCGACGTAAAGGTTTTTTTTAGACATCAATAGTGCTAAGGCTTTTTGATCTAGCATGAGATATTTTGCCTAGTACTGTTCCCGTACGAATCTTAGAGTACATTCGAATCAATTCTTGGTTTGTGTGCTTCAATTTTCTCTTTCTGAGAACCATTCAACTATTGTCGTACGTAGACTTCAGTGCATATAATTATTCCACTTGATGTAGCATTTTATTTTACTTTATTGGTTGAATATACTCAACGTTACAAAGCTCAGTGTATAGCATGGACGTTTCAAGGCAGTACATGATCGTTGGTGCCTTGTCCGAAGTCCTTCAGCTCTGTCTCATATCTCAGTCGAGATATTTCCGACAGCGGTCGTGACAGAGCATGTATAGAGAAAGAGAACAGACTCAATCGAGCCCAAATCGAGACTAAATCTTGGTGTTGTAGAGGAAGGATCCCCTTGCTGCGCGATCAGGTTCTGTCCAGAGTAATATCGACAGCTTTTCTGTAGAAAGATGAGCGTCAGGCGGGGTGAGTGAGGCGAGAAGCGGGCTGTTGCAGCGCCTATTCAAAGCCGAACGTTAGTGAGGCGTGAAACGTTGGTCAGATCTATTCATTGCACACCACGAGTGTGGCGGGAAAACAGTAGTATGATCTATTTATTGTAGACCGCGAGTTGGGGGAGAAAAGTTGGTCTGATGTAATCATTGTGGTCAAAGAGTGACGCTAGAAAAATGGTCTGATCTAACAGCATTCATATAGTAGACCGCGAGTGAGGCGATAAAATTTAGTCTGATCTGTTCATGGCATGCCACGAGTGAGGTCCTATCTATTCATGGCAGACCATATATATAATAGGCAACTGAATAATATCCCATGTGAGGCATCCCGTTGCTTCTTGTAGTCTAATTATGTTATTTCGACATCAAAGCTCGTGGGCACTGTTTACCTAGCAAACATTCCGGTGATTGAAGATTCGAAGACGCGCATAACTCGGTGGATTGCTCATTTCGTCTGAGTTTCATTACAGAAAGAACGCAGCAAAAACGTCGTATCATAAAACGTTGAAAGGCTTGGAAGACGTACTTGGTTGCCAATCGTATTTTCCGAATGGAGTGCAATAAAACAATCGTAAAAGAGGGTAATGCAAAGCATTACTCTGTTCCGTCATTCAAAATCTCAGCATTCGATACTATTGATGATAAGAGGTACTCCTACGTAGCATTCAACAGTGATAGCAAGAATGGGATACCTAATTCAAGCGGCACCCTTTCTTTGATTCGTTCTACATTCACTCCCCCTTTTATGTCATTCTTATGTTAGCTGATGGCCAGATATGGAAAAGCACGTAAGTTTAAGGCTAAGCAGACGTCGTCATTTGGTGTTTCATTGCCAACGAAGGCGCATTCGTGCGCATTTAATGTGGACTGTAAATGTCCCTATCTGCACGGGAGGCTGGAGGAAACCAAAAATTGAGGCCTAAATTTACCATCTTATTCACTTTTTCGTCTGAATCTACCCGCTTATGAGCGCAGGCGTCGTTATATATGACGCTTGTCAGGAAATGAGTTGGTGCTCGAAATTGACCTTTTTTATTGGGCCAAACATGGATGCATTCCAGATCCATTAATGTTGCACTCACTTCAACAATCTATGTGCCGCATCTTCAGAATCAACCCACGTCAGCAACATCCCTTGGGTGTAATCTGATGCGAATGAAGCATTTGGCTCGCTGTCTCCGTGAGTCAGCATTAGTATCAATTCAATGAGCAATTCGACAGATACTTACATAAGGTGAAATCTCTTCTTTGATGTTTGTACTTTCCACCCCTTTTGTGATGTTGGCATTGCGTCTTCGCTTTTTCCGGAGGTTTGTCCTGAAATCCTGCCAATTGAAGGATAAATTCTCTCTAAAAAATAAATCAGACAGATTTCTTAAGAATTATTTAAAATAATATTGACGGAAATGTCTTTGGGAACCTCAAACCTCGATCCCTAATCTATCAATAATTTTATTTTTATTTAAACTCACACTATATGTTTCTTCACATTCATATAATTTTTCATTTCAGAATCTTTTTTCATGACTCCAATTTTTTCACGTCTTACATGAGGTCCGCACATTTCTAATCCAAAATTTTTGCAAAATTATTCTACTTGATGCTAGGAATTAACTTTAAGATTTAATTTACGATATATTTTTCCACAACTTTCGAGTCATGTATCCATTCTATGCATAACTTCGTGAACTCTAAGCCCTTCCATCGCATCTACCCACACCGTATCTCAAAATTCTACCGACGATTCTAATATCTCGTCGACGTACTGACCCCAAATTTATGGATTTCTTGCAACAAATTCCCTTTAAAGGTTGAAACATTCTTACCCCGAATTCTACCTTAGATTTGTAGTACCTGTTACTACGACAAATTCTACCAAAGATTGCTGGCATCCGTTACTCGGAATTCTTCACCAATGCTACCGTGGAAGGGAGAGGCAAGAATTTGTCCGGCTGGAGCTGTTAGGGAAGCGATGTGCTCAAGCGACAAATAAAATTCGAACTCGCTTCGGTCTGAAATGGAGCTTCCAACTTGCCGAATAAGACGCCTCTATAAAGTTTGCTAGTTTGGACCTCTTTCGTACGCGTCTGCATGCACGCGACGCTCGAGCCTTGTCCTGGGGCCTTAATCTTTGACTGCGACCGGTAAAATGAGGCATCCAAAAATACCGAGAAATTGAAGGAATACTTCAAGGGGAATATCAAACCAAGGGTGATTCTTTCATCTCTGATTGGGAGCACTCGATGAACGAGTGAGATCTGTTTTTAGCATCGAACTCTTCTATATTCGTTTGCGTATTATTTTTTGCTGTCGAAGTAGAGAATCACAAGCTGTGTTCAGTGAAATCAAAGGCGATATTAAATTAAAACAATTGAAATGAACTTAGCCAAAAGATTTGAACAGATTTGTCAGTTTTTTACGATAATGTTAGAGGATCTCCTGATTTGCCGTGGGAAAAATGCAAACGTCAAATCTGTTAACTTAAACTTTGAGAAAATTCCGTATCTATTTTCACCAAATTTAGCATTGAATTATTTAAAAAATACTGTTCATCAAGTTTTATATCTACACAGATGCTTTCGTAAAATTATAACTATTACTAAAAAACCCCTGTCTATTTAATTTCATTATCATATTTGGGTTTCAATGTCAACTTTGTTACCCAGAATATCAACAAAACAATATATTTTTGATTTTGAATTATTCGATCCGTTCCGAGTTGCGTCGGATTCGAACATTGACATTACTGGTTTGTGCAACGGAGCTTGAAGGATTTTAAGGAATTTATTCAAATACTTTATCTGTAACATTATATATTCATTCGTTAATTTAATTTACATTTTGATGATTAAAGTTACATAGGATTTAATTTTTCGCCTAAATTTTGTCGCTATGGTCGTATCTTCATCGAAAATTTCATTTGATGATTGACGTCACATAATCTTCTATTTTTTATGCGAGTTCTGGAATCCACAAAAATTCGTTGCTACGAAGAAGAAAAATAATTATTTTTTCAATAAGGTTTCATTATATTTCACTTTGCACGCAAGTTCCGGAAGCATGACCGGTGGCGTTTGTGGGGGAACGGCGAGGCTGCGATCGAGATGCGAGTTTGGAGCTGTGGTGTCTCTCCACTCTGAGAGCCTCGACCAACAAACTGAGCCAACACTCCTTTAATTAGCAAGGCATTTCTTCTAGACGCACCGTGTCCCTTGACGACTTCCATGTTTGTCTTCCTCTTGGAAATTTTCCTCTTAAAAACGATGAAAGTAGAGGAAATGTCAACGCTGCCTAACGGCTGCGAAAACGTCTTTTGAATACGGTCTTCTCAGTTCATTCGCCATGCACACATGCTTCTTAAAACTGGCAAAAGGCCGTCACCAGTTTTTATGTCTCAATCCTGGAGTTTGCTTCAAAAATCTATCCAGCCAGATTGTAGGATAATACTTTAATATTTTTAGGTACCTACAGTTCATTTTATTGTTGATTCTGGCAAAGATATATTAACTTTGTACTTTGTGGTGGATGAATTAAGTTTAGTGACTGTCTGCTTCCAAGGACAAAAATTTAAACTTTCTATCACTGATTCTTTTAAAGAATGAAGAGCTTTTTTTAAGAGAACGAACTCCAACCGAAATTTAATAATTTAGCTTTTTATTCAGTTGAGCTGTTTGCTCGATCACAAGTTAATTTAAATTGGGCGCGTAATCTTTACATGCAAACATCATTACTGTTCTGTTTGACAGCTCTTTCCTAGCGACAACTTCAAGATATCAACACCTGGTACCGATTTCTAGAATTTACTTTGACTTGATGCCACACCAAAGCACGTTGGCGGCCACTCGTTCGGACAGCGTTTCTCCATTTCTTCGAAGCGGGCGAGAATGTCCTTAGATTGTGCATCGCTTCTATGCTCGCGCCAGAGGCGCTTACAACAGGTCTTGATTTGCAGTTTATTTCTCTATTTGCGTAGACTTATTTGCTTCGCTGTTGGCATTCAGTGATTGCCCTGGGCTGTCTGCAAGTGAGTTTGTTTGTGCTTCGAACGAATCGTGGATTCGGTTACAAAAACATGAGGAGCGTGAGTCTGCAAGATATATGGTTTGTATGGTGATTTACATTCTGTAACAGGATGGGAACATACTTTTTTCACACAACCATGATATTAAGATTTAAACTGTATGTATTTGAGTGAAATTCCTTTGTTCACTCACAATTTTGTTCGTATCGACGATTGAGAATTTTTTTCTTGCAGTCGATTTCAGTGATTGCATATTTAGTGAATCTACCATTAAATGAGAACCAACTCAAACTTTCCCCAAAATTTCTATAAAATTAGAAGCCGATGTTCAGTTTATCTTAATAAATATTTGTTCTATGCGCAGCAGACTGCGTTTTCTTATTTTTTATCATTTGCTGCATCCATTTATAACTGAGTTTATTTGCCACGCTTGTGAAAAAATGAATCGATGATTGCGAATACAGAATATTTGTCAGCAATAACTATATTTGAGTCAGCAATAACTTCTGATTTCATTTTCATCCATTTCCTGCTCGCACTTGCCAATTTTTTAAATTAATAACTTATTCTGTGCCTAGTGTTTGGCGTGAAATGCCCTGGAATAAAAAGCTCCATCAAATTGGAGGCATATTTATGCATGGTTTAGCTTGACCTTCATACCTCATGCCGTGTCAAGAATTTAATTAAAAATATTCGTAATAGGCATGAAAGTGGACCAAGATTTACATCGCAACTTTCAAAGTTTTTAAGAAGGGACTTTGGCGACTTTCGCCTCTCTCACAGTATTGGCCTTTTATGTTTTTGCTTCTTCCCCTTTTTTTACACAAAGTTTCTCGTCATGAGAGATTGGAGTGAATTTGAACAACGAAAAAATTGTTTCTTTACGTGTTAGAAACCAAACAGTGTTTGGACTGGATGATTCCAGTAAACTAGAATGCTGAGCTTCTGGGATTAGCACTTTGAACTATTAAAAAACGTTGTTTTTTAACGATAATTCATTTGACAACATTTTTTAGAAATATAAGAAATTCTACGATTGATCTGTTGAAATTTTTTCCATGAATCATAGCATCAGATTAATTTATCCTCAAACTTTTATGATATCCAAAAATATTTACATTTAAATCAGCATTATTTAATAATCACGTGGATTGCCTTCTAACTCAACCATTATTACGTAAATGATACTATTTGATCAATCGATCCAACTGATAATCATTCATTCAATTAAAAATTTTAAATAAATAATGCGTGGTGAAGTAAATACATACACAAACTCGAACATTTTAAATTATTTTGGAACATTTTATAGATGAACAATAAGCTCCCTCGGAATTATTTCGATCGAGACGCGAAAATTGTTACCCCTTAAACAGCTTTCCAAACGCTCCAGTGAACAAAACAAAAGGGCGATGCCGAATTTTCTAAAAATTCCTGCGTGGCAAATATGCTCGAGCTCCTGAAATTGTCATCTTATTAAATTCCAAAAAGAGTTCGACATCAGCAAAAATTTTCAGGGAACATGGCGCCCAGTTTAATCATTAATTAATTCTGTCATCAGCAGATAACGCCACCACTTTGTTAAAATGTCGTTTCTAATATTTTTCCTCGGCTCAGGTATTGTCTTCCTAACAATGTATTTTTTAAAATTGATACACCATTTTGCACGCCTCAGTCCCCGCTGTTAATTTAATTATCTCCCCAATACAAAGAGAGTTTTCATCGCAAGATTTAAGGATAGCAAAATTTACTGAATTTATGTTTCGTATAATTATTGTTGTTAAACTCGGTTAAGTCAGGAGGCAGCGATCGGTACAAAACTTTTGCATTAATAAATTGAAGTACACAATAATTCACGAGCCGTAATACACCGCCCATTGTCAATTTGATAACCGATCGGTCTGCGATGTTCCTACCAAACAGGACAACACTTGGTAATGGATGACGGGTGAGAAATAAATAAATAAATATTTGTTTGATCCGGGCTGTGCGCGAGTGACAACATATTCTGCTCTTGGAGATTAAAGTTTAATGAAAAGGCTTATTACAAATTTTAAGCACGGCTAACAACACCGCAAGGCAATCACTATCCTCGGATGAACTGCTAATTAACAACGGAGTAAAAGGCTGATTAGGTTGTAATAATTGCCTATTCATTTTAGCCATTTGAATGTGTGAAGGAGTGAAATTAAATATTTCTTAATTGACCATGCTCATGGGCTTTGCATGATGATGCAAGTAGTAAAACAAAGTTTTGATCTAACCTTATGCATGACCATTTTAGCAACTTCAGTTTTTGGGGGATAACGTAACAAAAAATGTAGGACTTTAATTCATTAATGATATGCCATAAGCCACTGTTCGAGACAGCAAATTTAATCCTTCAAATGATTTGTGACAACTTTGTCGTTTCAGCTAACGCAAGATTATTTTCTCGTTTCAGTAGAAAAAAATGTAAAAAAAAATCGGCAACAATCTTGTTTAAGTCCATGCTTTCGATCGACACCCGATCCAATCTCGAAAAAAAAATGACCCGAGTGGCGCATGGCCACACTGTATGAAGGCTTCCCCTTCATATCGCTGGCAACATTCCCTGGACTTGCAATGATTTTGTTTCGCCAACACTGGTCCAGGTGCCCTCCTCTTCGGTAACCAAACAAACTAAAGTTTGAGAGCCGCGCCAGCGTGGCTCCGACCACATAGCTCTGCTTTCCGACTCTTTGGTGAATATTTAAAAAGTTGTCGGAGGATGACACGGCTTCCTCTGGAGACGACATCGTCTCAAAAATCTCCTCCCTGGCATTCCACATGCATGTTTGACTTTGGGGGGCGGCTGCCATACGCTCAGTTTACGGTAGGAATTGCGCCCCGTTGCCGACAGCTGTCGCAATTCCGACGGCTGTGAGGAACTGCGATCGCTTCAAATTGGCGTTCAGCTCTTTGAACTTGAGCTGGAATTAATGGAAGACTAAAACGGAGAATTCAGATTTATCTTGATCTTGAAGGTTCATTGTCGAAGTATGGGGTCTTCTGGAGTCGATTGTATTGGAAAAATATTGCGTAAACATGAACGAATGATGATAAGTACAGAATTGAATAACTACATTTTTAGATTATCGAAGAACTGTTAGAAATTTATAATTATTTTTTTACTTTTGCACGTGGTAGCTTATTGATTATTTTAATGGTGGCTAACAGTTAATTTTGAACTTGGTCCTCCGTTCCAAATTTATGGTGCATGAAAGATTCTGTCCAGCTTTAAATATTATCTTTTGGCAATAATTTCGTAACATTTGTTGATGAGTTATCAGAAATAATTAGAATGCCCAGGCTGCAAGTAGGAAATGATTCTGTAATGATTTAATGTTGTGCTTTTTTAACGAAGTTCTTCGATGTAATTAGAGCCAGAGTTCTTAATTCCTGTAGACGCACCCCTATAGCGACCGCCATTCATCATCAGGTTCCGAGTATTTATATGAAAAGAATTAGCACACTCTTGTCGTCCTGCTAATTGCATTCCATGGACATAACTTCTAGGCTCATTATTATCAAGTCTGATATTTCCATTACGGAAGAAGATGAGGAGGGATGGTCGTGTAGGGAAACTCTCGTTGCTGTATTTCGACCAGTGTTCAGGAAATGTTGACTGAAGTAGTTTCGTGTTCATATATGATTCTAAAATTAATCTATCGTTTTATTTTTTTTTTCGAAAACACTCACAAAAGGCCTGTTAAGCATCAGCACTAGATTTCTTAAATGTTTTCCGAGAAAAAAAATACAATGACTTGCCTTCGACAAAAATACTTTCATTATCCTTTAATTAAACTAAATCTATTTAACCTTCTAAGATTCTTTCAACGGTGCCGTCATTGCTTTTCATTCTAGTCTCCGATAACCTTAGTAGAAAAATATCATAAATTATATCATACGTATTAAGTTGAAGATTTAAATGAATTAATTTGTAAATCATTAGGATTTGAGAGAAGAATTGTATATGAAAAACAACTAGGATGAAAACTGTGAATTGCTACATGTGCTAAGTCGTTTCGATCTGGACTTCTTTCTAAGCATATTCCTAACATTCACTAACAGAAAAACTTCCCACGTGATCTAAGAATAAAAATAACATTGATAAGAAGCTCGTTATTAACTTCATCTGAAAATACAGAAACTGTATTCTCTCAAGCTCGCTCTTCAAGTCCATAACAAAATACATTGAACCCGCGTCCCAGTCTCAAATGATGGCAACTTTCCGAACATGGAATCCAAAATACTGCACTTGCCGAGCAATCATGCCTGCTTATTTTTCGGAGACATCAGAGTACGACTGGGAGAAATTTCTCGCTTGTTTTGCTTTGGTTGACAGGAGTGCGACTGGAATGTTCCTGTAGGTGCGACGTTAGTGTAAATAAAGATTTGGAGCCGCGCTAACGAGTCGGTCTGAGCCCTGCCAGTGACAGCCCGCCTCGCTACAGTGCCAACTTTGCTGCTCGCAGCGAGTAGGAAGCGGTGATTCTGTGGTGGTGAGTAGCGGCATGGGTGATGAGTGTAAGCATGGGTCCTGACAGCTGCATGGGTGTCGAGAGGGGTGGCAACTCTCGTTTTGAGGACCATTAAGAGTGCTGATCGAGTAGCAAAATTTGTTAAGAATGGCAGCACTTTAAATCTGGAGTTTTTGGGAGAGCGGTTTTTTCTCCGCAATCTACGTCGAGAATTGAATGAGCCATTTCTCCATTTCTAAATTTAAATAATAAATAATAAGACATGTTTTCTGCTCGATGCAAGTAAAGGAAAATAAGCCTCATACCCATGGAGATGTCTGATCGAGTGATGATTTCGAATCCACATGAAGATTATCATAAGTAAAATTTGTTTCGTATTTTATACAAGCAAAGAAAATATGCTTCGTATCCTTGAAAGTGTTCAATCGAAGAAAGTTTTTTAATATTCAATAAAATCATCAA
>JALHKN010744939.1:0-12114 GCA_039513755.1 Hyalella sp. 3TK10
ACGCTCAGCTCTGTTGAATTTTTGCTATCCTCGAAAGATCAATGGAGTTCAACGCTGATCTTTAATTTCACACCCATTGGGGACATCCGGCAGCTCAAAACGTGAGGTTGATTCAGTTAAAGAGCAGACGCAAATGTAAATATTTGTGTGGTATGAGAACTGATGAATAATTTAATTTTGATACTTAAGGACGTATGAGTTGAGTTATCATTCGATCAACGACAATAATCTAGTAATAAAAACAACTATACACTTGCGAGCAAAAATTCTCTGTGCACGAAATTGTTATGAAATAACACAAATTGAGACTCAAAGCTGCAAAGTTCGTACTTAGAGTATTTTTTAAAAGGGAAAGATGGCAGGATTAAGGGTCATGTTGGGATTAGAGGGCCTTTTTAATTTTCATTCACTAACAGAGGGGCGAGCACTACATCTATGTTGTCAATGAAAAAATTAGAACATTTGGCAACAACAGTCATCATAACCGGAGTTCTCAAACTAGGTCTATGTTACACTCTTGGGACGAAGAGTTAAATATGAAAAATATAACAATCGACTTTTCTATGACGTACGAATAATCATTCAATAATAACGATAAATCAAGCATTTTTATGATCCACAACAAACCAATAGAGTTTCCAAGAATATTAGACAAAAATGTATTCATAAAATCCGTTTATTGAGGTGAGTCTTTCCAAAACATGAATAAGGAATCTCATAGGGGAATATTTAAAGCAACTGCTACCTGCATAATTAGCCGGGATGAAATAGAGCCAAAAGGCAGTGGATTATCATTGACCTAACAATGAACCCAACATGAGTGTCTCGAACCATCTTACAAAACCTTCAGTGCTCCACACCGAACGATTGTCCAAGAAAAAGTTTCGCTACTTGAATTTATTACTGATTGAGTGAAATTTCGTTAGAAATTTCTGGGAATTACGTCAAAAATGATTGATGAATTTCAGTATGTACACGAAGGATCAGAAATGTGACTCATCACTCAGACGGGTTCCCTCACGTATATCTTTCGTGTACTATTTTAATTATTAAAGTCAGTCATTAGTTGGAGCCACGGGACGTGAAACTGCATAGACAGAGAGTTATTAAAACTTACTCTTTATAATCAATATTTTTCCCCCTTCATGTCCGAAAGTTCAAAAACGGAAGTTTGAGGCCGAAAGCGAGTCTTCTAACGTGAATGTAACTTGCTATAATAGAACAACCTTACACGGTGGTACACGTCAACTGACATATGCTTCAACGATAGGAACGAGTCACGATAGAGGGGGGAAAACGGCACTCAAAAATGTGTAAAATTAGGTCCAAGTTGTACCACAAAATAATGATTTACCTCGAAATAAAGAATTTTTAAGAGGAAACATTTCTTCCGTTACCTTTATTAATAGATTTTGGTAATTTCTGTGAAATGAGACAATTCAACTTTCGGCGAAATAGAATTTGTCAGTTACTACGATTCATTTGGAAATAGTTAGAGAAACCTATGTTTCATCAAAAAATTAAAGTCAACTGATAGCAAAACTTTCGGAAAATAGTTACTAACCGACCTCAGAATATGTCTAAGTAGTCTCCGTATCGCGCGGAAATGGTTAATCTCAAATTCAATTCCGAAGAAAATGCATTTTTTAGCTGAGAAACCTAATTTATAATAAACAGAATGTGATTACACGACTGAAAATATAAGCCTTATTTAATTTAAGCACTATTGAACTAAGAAGATGACTGACAAAACCAATCACACGCTCTTTTGAAAGTGCACCACCATTCAAATGTTAAACTTATAACTACACGTCGCAAAATAGGTCACAGGTGGGAGAGACATAAAACATCTACTTCCGAAAAGATTTTCAAACGATCGTTCACACAAAAGTTGTCTGAGAATGTTTGTTTGCAAGAAATGTCAAGCTGGAGAGAGAAGTAAGACATCACGAAAAGGGAATTAAAAAATTCTTTAGCACTTGATAAACTATAACTCTTGAACCAATAGAGATTTATCAGTAAAACAAAGTTAACTTTAGGGGCAGGGAAATATCTGTGGCCTACATGATCCATTTCCGCTTTCCACAGCCAAATTCAAGCCTCAAGGGCCAGTCGGAGATTATGAAGAAGATTCAACTCAAGTCCGAGCGCAAATCGCCCAGCAAGACTGACCTCTTTGTCTTCTTCTTCTTTCTCCTCCTCGGCAGCCGTGAGCTCCTGAGCGTTGGCCAAGTTGTCGACGGCGATGGCCAAGAAGACGTTGAGAAGCGTGTAGTTGCCGAAAACCACCAGGATGATGAAGTACAGAGTGTAGATCATGCCCGTCGATGTGGTGCCGCCTTGTGACTTGATGCCTTGGTACATCACTTCATTCCAGTCCTCGCCAGTCAGAATCTAATCACAAAACGATAACATGTAGACTGACTATCACAAACACACTAATTTCGTCTACGAAAGTATAGATCGAAAGTGAATCAGGAGATGATGCAGCGAATGCCGGAAACATCGTTCTATAACTCCGCTTTGATAGTGATTTTTGAAAGCTTTGATAAGAGATGCAATGAAATAGTAATGTACCATGATTTATCAATGCCTACATTTTTTTACATATTATTTTCTTGTAGGATATTGCGTAGAGTTATGAGGAAAGTTTAGTTCATTAACAATGATGCTATAAAGTGCCATCTCTTCATCAAACTAAACAAAATTACCTGGAAGACCGTAAGTAGAGCGATGGCGAAGCGGTTGAAATTTGCAAGAGGTGTGCCGTCCGGAAAGTTGAACGAGCCCCCGAAGAGCTGCATGCCCAACAGCGCGAAAATGAGAATGAACAAGAAGAGCAGGAACAGCAGCGAGATGATGGACCTCATCGAGCTCAGTAGCGATATCACTAAGTTGCGCAGGGATGCCCAGTGTCTGCAGAAATAATTGAATATAGGTGTGTTCTGCTGTATTTAATGTTGCAGTAAGAAACTCCAGCATTCTACGGTGATTCTGTATTCACGAGGGTTCACTCCCCATTATTTAATTTTGATGGATTATCTTTTCTGTTCAGCTAAGCCAGACGTTGCCCAGTAGACACTCATTTCAAATTTCACAGTTACCGGAAGCTGGCAAATTCAAGGGTACGTAAAATTGAAAACGTAAAGTTCTTCATTGTATAAAATGAAAGGTATGGGTTTCAGTTCTTAGAATGAGATAAAAAAGACATATAACACAAAAATCGTCAATTTGAAGAATGAGGTAAGCTCTAAATATTCAAATTTCTACCACAGCTTGGAGATTCACAACTATGAATTAAAAAATATTTCCGACCATAGAATGGCCAAGGATGTTCTAAAATTATTCATGTCACGAACACAGATATCATAAAATCACACGTGATTGGCTGATGAGTGAAATTATGTGTGATTAGCAATCACTCCAAGGCAACGAATACTACGGAAAATCATTAATGGCTTTAGTTCTCCCTAGGAATTTGTAGAGTCAAAGAGCCGTAAGACTTGTGTCATGAGTAGCCGAGGGTCCAGCAAAGCCGTGGCCTAATGGAGTCAGGTAACACTGTTCCTCACAGGCAATCTCGACCCGTAATTTCATTTAAAAATCTAACTTTGCATCACGGTCGCCATCACTCGAGGATTAAGACAGTGATGACGTTTACATTCTGATTAAACAACATAAAGTTGATGATTGTCATGAAAAAAATGAAACGATGTCATAGAAGATGATACAGATATCACCATAACAATGGAAAACTAAATAGAATCACCCGGAGTTTGCAAACTGAAGGGAATGTGTTTTTAACATAAATTACTCTTATTTTCCCACAGAACGTCCCTGACAGGGTTAAAACAGCGATTGAAATTATGAACAAACGAATAACTGTAAGAGAAAATAGTGCGCTCGAACTTAGATTCTCGAAAAAATGAATTTCAAATGTTCATACTTCGTTTACAGACATTAAATCAGACAATAATTAATAAAATAATTCATATGAGTAACATTAACAATAAAACGTATGATTATTGATTAACTGTGGAAATAAAATGAAGATAAATGGTGGAATTTCTAAGGTATAGAATATAGACAAATTTCACCAACATGAAGGGCTGCTTGTATTTCGTTTGGTTAAAAAAATTAGTAAACTAAATACTGGGAGTCTTTACAGTAGACTTTCACACACGTAGGATGGCTGAAATTTCCAATTGGTTTATTAGCCCTCGAAATTAAATGTTCAGCGCTTAGAGAGTAATTGACTCTCTAAGCACTTACAGAGCTTTGAATTAAGACATATAAAGGATAATTCTGCAGTTGAGAAGTCTCCCTATCAACAAGTAAATATTATATGTCACTGGGTCAATCAGTAACACTGTTCTAAGCGAAATTCATGTATATACAAAGTTTACTTACTTGGTAACTTTGAATATTCTAAGCAATCTAAGGGCACGCAGGACAGAGAAGCCAAAGCTCTCGTCATAGATGCCTGACCAGATGACTTCGAAGATGCTGCCACTGATCACAACGCAGTCGAAACGATTGAAGGACGACTCGAAGTATATTCTTGGGCCCAAGGCGTACATCTTGATCAACATCTCGGATAAAAAAAGGCCTAAAAAAGCATACTCAGCATAATCTGAAAGAAGAAATTATATTGTTAGCGCAGGGGAACAAATAATAATGAAAAATTTACAAGTTTCGTTGTATTTCATATAAATTAACGGATACACATTTTTGAAAACACACAAATTTACTCTATCAATCAAAATTGTTAACATGAACGTCCTTAAAGAATAATTTAACGTTATTAGATAGAAAAACATTTTATCTATGGAAACAATTTAGAGAACACATTGCAATGTTATGATTCTAGCATTTTATTTCGCGACCTGTGATCAATTCATTCATGTGAACCTTCATTCTTGCCAGTGTTCTACATACAATGATAAGTTTTTATGCATCATCGCATTGCTGTATTTATCTTCTGAGCTGCACTTCTTAAACAATTTCCTAAAATCTTTGAAAAAATTGGTTAAATTATAGTTATCTTAAAATTATCTTATTCATTACTACAGCTCACATAAAAAATCAGCCAACCAGAGAGGCTGAGCGTAGTGTTCAGAAGCTACACAGGCAGTGTTGAGGAACACCAAAACGATCACAAACCAGTAGAACCACTGCTGCTTCACTGTTCTTCTGATTCTAAATCTGTAAGGGAGAAAACTCACATAAATAATGCGCAAGGTGAAGCTGAATCCCCAATAATGAAGAAAATGAGACGATGAGTTCCTTAGGATCGATGACATAAAATTTTATTTGGATCACTCAGACAAACGCGAGCAAAGAAACTCGTCAATGTTAAAAAATCGAAAAATTATGTTTTACAAAACTATTTAATTGTTATTTCATACCCAGAGGAATCTTTCAATGAAATAAATAGTGAAAAATTTCTAATGGTAAAGAATTTTTCAAATTGATGAATTTGTATACCTACGTAAGCGGTTTGAAATTGTTGACGCATTCATCGAAATTAGTTGAATGAGTGAGGAACTGATGACGTCGCAGTTGAAGGCAGTGTTTCAAGGTCAATTGTTGATCCCTAAATTGTACACATTTCATGATCAACGTTACAACGCATTCTCTTACGTAAATTTTGACGATAAGTAGAGTATCCGCATAGCTGTCCTTCGTATCCTGTAAGTAAGAACCCAACCCTGTGCATGTACCCAAGAGGTACTGTGATTTTTCTTCGTTTACAATCGTTCTATTTTCGACACGGAACATCCAAATGCATGAGATAATTACACGGAAGATCACCTCAGGACCTAAATATCCCTTAAAGAATTTAATGGATAGTAAATTATGATTAGATTACACTCAAGGTATCTGTTGTTACTTAACTAAAGAATTACTTGCCTCTTTATCAATCCTTAGTATTATAACACTGAATTGACCTTCAACTAATTTGCAAGTAAACCGAAAATGAGGGTGAAGTATAGACAGGTGCATAAGTCCAGAATCTAAATGAGCATACCTAAATCTTTTCTCAGCTTTCCAGAAGCCTTTGCATGCGCCTTGCTTCCTCATCTTGTTGTAAGACGTCCGAGCAAACCCTGCGCAAACACACAACAAAAAAGATGATTCCTCGCGTTAAAAACAGAACCAAGTATCGGAGATTCTCTGCAGCATATTAATTTAAGAATAGGACCTGGAAAAAAAGTTGTCTTTAGGTAATATGAATAAAACTTAGGGAAGACTCAAAGGTGTGATGAAGAGCGTACGAGGATACCATTTAAAGAAATCTAATGCAAGAAACCATTTTTTATTGATTTAATGGGCAAGGATATTGGGCGAAGTAAATGGGAGGGTCAGTGTGTGTTCTAGTCATTGAGGGCGAGTGTGATGCTGAGAGCGGTCGCGTCGTATTTACAATCTGAAGTTCCAAAGTCAGTATATAAAATTCTTCACTGGGCCTGAGTAACGTACACGCTTGATTATTGCAAGACCCTACTGCTGGAGAATGTTGTGTGCTTCGGAGTAATGAAATAATGAGTGCAGAATTAAAAATTAATTGTTTACTGTGACTGACTAAAATATGATTAATTCTTATCTTTAAACTCAACATTGTGTTGAAACTGCCTGGAAAAGTGAACGTTGAACTGAGGAAAATAGTTCTGACAACCTGATTTGTACTATTTTCTGTTAGTTTGTGTGGGTGTAATTATTTTTCCGTACACGAGATGATATTTGTCTCCTCTGATGTACATTAACAACATTGGATTGAAGAAAAAAAAAGCCTCTATTCAGTTCAGATACCAAAGTGTTGAATTTCAATGCTTGGATTCATTTATTAGTTGATAAAATAAAAAAAAATGTAGGCCTTATGCGCTAATTTTGGGACGAGAAAAATCTGTGAATATTTCCGAAGGGTAAAAGCAGTACCAATTTTGACCTGCTTCAGGAAATTACGTGAACCTTTTTTTTTGGCCCGTCCCTCAAGTCGCAGTCACTCTATGGTCAATTATCTCTTCAGCTTTCGTTAACAGTCACGCGTTCCCTCAATGACGTGCTGATGTCGAGTGAACATTTGGGTCGATGGTAAGAAGTTCAGAGCATTACTGGACAACAATGGATGCTGCTTACAGAGAAAGGTGGTTTATGAATTTTAAATGACACGTTTAATACCCAGAAAATATTGATTAGTGTAAAGATATATACCAATTTGCACATAAAAAACAATTGCTAAGAAAAAATCAGAAGATATGAATCAGAAAGCGTTCAAAATCGATGACTGAATTATAGACAAGTTCTTTATCTTGAGTAGATAACTAGGAGCACTTGATCGGTGCTCATAAAAAATACTGATGCTTGCGCTTCATGTCCTAAATATAGTATACCTCCAACTGACGATCTTCAAAATTGTCATTACTAAAACTAAATGATTAACTAATGACAGTTTTAGTTCTACAAGTTTTTAGTTCATAATTTTACATGAGCAAATTTATTCTCGAGCAGTTAACATGCTTCCATCCGTCAGGTCAATGATATTTATTTTGAGCGAATCTGCTCGAAAAATATGCTACTTTTATCACTATATGATAAATTTATCTATTCTAAACACGCAAAAACACGGACCACACGAGCACGATTAATAAAACTAACGTGGCTCGTCTACACACGCATCGTAAAAAACAGTAATAGACCAACGAAACGTGTTAGTTCAGCAAATTTGGTCAATTGAAACATAGTTCGCATTGACATCAACATTCAAGAATTCAAGTTGCCAAAGTAAAAAAATGGGGAACGTTTTTTCTTGCATATTAAATACACTAAATCAGAGAAAAAATCCAAGAACCAACGCATAGGAATTAATTGAAACACCAAGTAACATAAAAATGTATGAAAAATACTCTTCAACATTGAAATTCTTCGTATGAATATTCAATCATTCACCGAACTGGTGGAATTTCAAATCGTAGGTGCAACGTTCAGTAAAAAAGGCACGAGAATGATGACGTGAAATGTATACCTAAATGCTTTATGATGGAAGCGTACAATTAACAGATGCCTCGTTTCTTTCATTAGGTCTTATACCAGGTGATTCTCTTTGTCAAGCTTTAATATTGAGGATAGAAAAATACTTTATGTGAACAAAAAATAAGAGAGACTTCTCTGGCACACCGTGAAACCGCAAATCCTCATTCAGAAATGTTCAACAGAATTCTGATTCCATCATACAACATAATTTTACCTCCGACAACTGTTGCAAACTTGTATTGCGGTGCGGAAGATTTATGTTGGAGAAAATCATATTAATTCGTTGAGCAGTTCTCGAATTTCGGAACAGGCTGAAGATTCTGTCGGATTGATCGCTAATTTCATGTTCATAATTCTAATATTCAATACCGAAATTAAGGGAAAACGTGCAGGGCATCCTTCAGACTCTCTATTTACTCAAACACAATAGCCACTTCAGGGCTCTAAAATATGTTGGTTTTTAAAGTAGAATGCGCGAAAAATAATTCTAACACCCGCATTGCAGAATTATTGAGGCACGACAAGGCATAGACGGGAGTTTATCGGCCAAGAGTTGACGTGTCATGCAAACCTTAATTATTCTCAAAAGGAACATGAAAAAACTATAAAGTGGGATAGGGAGTTTAGGGGGATGTTTTCAGAATGATGAGGTTTGTTGAGTGTATTTCACGATAATTAAGCAGTTTCTTTCATTAACATTGATCAACACGGAGTTATTTCGTCGTTAGCTCATAACAAAACTTAATCACTCACTTAAAAGAGACAGCGAACGTCCAACATGTCTCATCTACTCGTTATAGTCAAATAAAAATGAGCATTAAAACAACGAGAGCAGCGAAACAAGTATTTTATAAAATGCAAACATTTGAGCTGAATAGAGGATTTTTTTACATTTTGTACAGCTTGCAAAACAAAATTTCTAAGTTTAATGCAATTAAAAAACGTAGCAAACATTATGATGAATACGACGATAAACCGGTTGATCAACATGAAAGAAGGGATTCAATTATGTAATTTCTGAACAACCATTAGCAGTGTCAGTCAAATAAATTATTGGGCGAATTTTTATATGGATCATCGTAAAAAATAACTGATAAGGATGAAGAAGACAATCACATAACAAAACAATGAAAGGAGAACACGAATAAAAGCTAAAATAAATACTGAGGGACTTGAGAGCTCGTGTGAATATATGATGAAAAAAAACGCACGAGTATAAGCTGGCGTAGGAATATGAAATACAGCGGTACAGCGTATGATGTAATAATAACTCGTAACACACTAGGACGAATAGTTTAATAATATTAATGAACAAGAACGTCTAGAAGAGCGATTGCTAAGTTATTACCATAGTTCGGTAGGCCAAATACCTGTCTTTTTGTTGGACACTGCGAGAGAAAGTGGAGCTGTTAGAGAGACCGAGGTAAGGGTCAGGGATACACATAGCTTATAGAAGTTAAAGATTATTATTATCACACAATTAAATACGAGGTGCCTTAACTTATCATCAACCGCAAGGTGCCAATAAACCCTGCCTGCAAGCCGTACAATACGAGTTCAAGAAAAGAGTGAAGAAAATGTCTCTTCGTGTGAAAAGTTGATACTGCTGAAAGGGAAATATTTATTAATGATTGGAAAAACGGGACACAACTTAATTGGGAGAAACCTCAATATTGTAAGCCATTACGTCTATCACAGTTTTTTCATAAATAATCAACGAAACTTTAAAAAGAAAGTTGATCACAGATACTAAATGATAAATCGACTTCAACGCGAAGCGCACTGGCCAAGTACCTTATATTTCTGTGCCATCAACAATAATTTTCTTCATAGAAGAAGCAGCAAGTCCACCTTATCATATATAAATAAACATTAAAATAAAGGTACCAGTAAAATTTAAAACAATGATCTTAGGTACGATGAATTAGTTGAAAAACGAAGTTAATCTCACATAGGAGCTAATTTAGTGGGGAGTTAAACAATGCCCACTATTGTAGTTATTGCAAATGCATTTGTGATGGATGGGCTAAGTGAAATTGTTAACATATTTTTAAAATTATCATGTGCACCTTGACACATCGGGGAAGGGGACCTCGTGTATTAAAATTATTGCTTAAATTTCCTCTAGAGATGAAGGCCATATTCACCGTAGCAAGAAATGAATTCAAATTTGACGTTTATTGTGTACAATTTAATTGCTAATTGTTTCTTACGACCTGGAGAGAGAGAAAATAAAAATCTGTATAAATTGGAACGCTGAAGCTGAATCAAAAAGTCTCTAAAGTGTTGTTATGGTCTTTTGTGTTGTGTTATAACATTTAATAGAGGAGGATTTTTGGACCTAATTTAGGGTTGTAAAAATTATTGAACGGAAAGACTTGAGTAAAAAATATGGAATTAAACTTTTGAATAAATAGATACACTGTGATGAAGAGCTGCAACGGCTGTAATGGATATTTTTGCTTCTAGCTTTACATCAATGTACACATTTTTACCAGAATTACCATAGCGAGCATCCAAAAAAGGCATAATTTGAAGAAAAACACTTACCATTTTGAAGCAACACTCAGTCGAGTATTTTTGTATATGCTGGAGAATCAGTAACTATTGGTTATTGATTTATTATTGATTCTAAGCTTTTCATTCATTTCCAAACAACTTATAACGATTAGACACTTCAAGTATCAGCTACAAGTCTTACTTATGTGCCGCACCTGAAGTGCAATTGTTGCCGGTAGAAAGTTTCAAATCTTTTTGTCACAAATCATAATTACTTGTCAATAAATTATTGTTGCTCTCAATCATAACAACTTTGCCATGTTGACCTCAGATGAGTCCTAATGTGGAGTGTCAAGTTTTACAAACTGAAGCTCGGACTAAGGGAGAGTTTGTAATGTGAAAGCCTTCTCAAATCTGTCCACTGGATACTTATCTGCATGCTATGAACTCAAAGACTCGGGAAGTTTCACCGAGTTCAGGATAAAAATAAAACGAATAACTTATCCAAGGTGTGATCATGAAACCATTCAAATTTGCTCGAGAATTCATGATGGAAAATTGGTGGTAACCTGTCTTTTGTGGTAAAAAAATGTTTAGTGAATAAAAAATTGCTGCCGAGAAATAGTTTACCAGAATATAAGTTGGTTATCAAAATAACGGGTAGATAGCAATGGTAANACTACTGACCGTCCTCCTCCTCGGCATCGTTGTCCTCCTCATCAGTGTCCGTGCTTTTACTTTTGCCCAAATTTTTCAATTTTTTTCGTTTGGCGGCGGCTCTTCTCCGAGCTGTAAAAACAAAGTGCATGTCTTATTGGGTATTATACCCTGGAAAGTGAATCTAAAACTATATGGAATACAGATTGATAAGATACATTTTCTAATAAAATTGCTCACTAAAGGAAACAAAAGTTTCAAATTAATATGACCATAGAGAAGTGCTTAAATAAATGAATTCTCATTGAAATGCAAAGGCCAACTAAAAATCAAAGCAATGAATGAAAAGTTAGCTTCTCGAATGCACTGCATAAAATTAATTGATTGAGAATGACATACAAGGAAAATAACTATAGGATGGGAGTTGAATCGAAAAAAACGTCATTACAAATAACCTAAAGTTCTACTAACAGATTCATAACGTGGTGATCAATATTATTTGTAGATACATAAGTACGCAACTTTAAATAAAATTAGTCCCAAACTTAAGATAATGAAAATTACGTATACATCAAACTTGAGGCAGCGATGAATCTGTGTGTATTATAAATGTCACGAATTTGAACGAATGTGGATAATCGCATTCAGTATAACGAATACTAAAGGCTTAGCGACTTCGATGTCGTTGTTTCAGCCACAACACGAGGGAAGCTACAGCAAATTAGAATGTTATCGAGCCAGAATTCATTGGTCTGATGCATAGCTTTCAATTGGGGCTACGCGGTCAAAGAATAAATCTATATTTATAGGAGTCCCTTTTGATCGACTTTCAGAATAATAATTTATTGAACATTAATTGAAAACCATGACAGGCCTGCATCTTGATTTACTTCCAACAACATTTATATTGCAATTCTTTCCCTC
>JALHKN010749012.1:0-11204 GCA_039513755.1 Hyalella sp. 3TK10
AACAGTGCTGCAATATTAGCTCTCATGCAGTGTCCCTCAACAGAAGCAGCAAGGGAATGACTGAAGTTGTCGTTTTGAAGCGTGAAATAGTTTCTTGCTTCAATTCAGAGACGCACCGTAAAAGTAAGTACAGGCTCAAAGCCAGACGTGAGGATACTGAATTCATAGGAGAATAATTATCCGTAAAATAACTATCCCAGCTGATGGAGAAACCTTGTGCACATTCAAAGCAAGTTGGTAAATGATGAAAGCTGAGAGGACTTAATTAATCAAGCAATCTCATGATATTAGGTGAGTGTGCAGCCGTTAAAATCAAGGATAAGAATAAAGTGTACAAAATACTGGAAATACTGCACGCTGTTCGCATGCTCGCAAGAACTTTAATTTTGACATGTATTTGATTCGTTCCAATTCACCACTGAACGTTCACTGTTGTAAGAGGATTCTGGTGAGTGAAGCTCTTGCCGAAGCATGACTTTGGTGGGATGGAGATAGTGAATCCATTATCGTCTTCAGATTTTTTCAGATTTCGTGCATTTTCTATGAACTGGAGTCTCAATAGCTCTTTTATACTTCATTTTAAATGTCTCTTATGTATTTATGTAGTGAGTTCTGTATTTTATAAAGTCGGTGTTTGTAGTTTTTTGTTGATGCACTTCAGATTTACCTCTACCTCATTAGCTGCAGGTTGTTGATGGAGAGTCGAGGCCAATCGATGTTGTATTGAACTTATGAAAATTGGCAATAAAAAACAATGTAACTTGATATGTTTTCATATTTTGATCAATGCGTCAAATGGTATCGAACAAAGATTGTCTAAAAACCACGGTGAAATTTAGAAAACTATTCATTCAACACCTTAAGCAATCCTAAGCTGATCATCACAGTTCTCTTCATAGTCCCGAAGTTTTAATCACTATTTTTTCGGGTCAATATGAAGAACATTAGTAAAACAATCTGTAATTGTGTGAATTCGAAGAGTAAAAGAGCAGTCAAGTAAACATCAAAGTAATATTATTCAAAATACATTGACGTCAACTAATTTCTCTAATGAATAATTAGTTAAGATATATTTATTAGAAGACGAGAATGGTGAATGAAGGTCATCTTAATAAATGAGACTTGAAAATTACTATAATGGAGAAAAGGAGGCATCATCCTTTATACACCAGCGAGACCAGCCGGTTGGCAAAAAAGTTCAATACTTGATTTAAATTTATGCATTGAAGTCCTCTTCAACTTGAACAGTGATGACCAAAGACAAAAAGTTTTGTTTAACTTATGAAGACGCAAAGCAGGATGGCTGTTCGAAAGAAGAGTGCACACTGTAATGAGATTCTTTGCATAAATGCTCGAAGAATGTAGGCGGCTTCCGCTGTCGAAACACCGCATGGCGTGGTCGGTTCGTCGCCAGAAAAGTGGGACATGTTGGAGTATTTTTTCGTCATATTGGAGGTTGACATTTTTGGGTTCTTCGTTTTATAGTATGATTGCATTCTCCAGCATCGTTCAGCCTCTATTGACTTCATCCGTAAAAAACATCGACTTGCGACCTCGAGAAGGATTGCATTTACCGGAATCCGACGCTCTAGAAAGGCGACATTGTCTTAAATCTTCGTTTTTGGCAAGAGAAATTATTGTAAAATATACCTAAATTTTCCACATCTATGTTGATTATACATTAAACTAATTGTCATACAGTTGTTGGAATCTACGAGGAATAATTATGTTGGAATATATTTTATGGTAAAAATCACGACGCTGCACCTTATTTCACTTTAGTTAGGTTACTACTGCATCGAAATTTCTTCAGAGTAAAATTAAACTTCATTGTTTACTCACCTGGAAGCTATTGAAGGGATTGAACTTTTATCGTTCGGGTATTCACGAAAATTGATCATGATATTCCAATGGTTGAAAACTGGTAATTTAACCTTTCGCGGAATTAGATCAAGGACTAAATTAGTCGTTTTATCAAATTCCAGAGCGGGCTAATCTACCCGCACCCAAAATTTAAGAGACCAAGGCAGATTCGCAAATAAAATGGCTCAGGCGTCCGAAAAAAGCCACGTTTTTAAAAGAGAAGCGGTAACGGAAGCACAAAGAGCAAAGGAAACTGTTCCGCTCAATATTGTGGGCAGCTCAAGACCAAGAACACGGAGCTCACGTCCTTGATTCCAGCCAAACAAGACCACGGCCGCATGCGTACGTAAGAAAACTATGTATTTTTCACAGCATGACTTGGAGGGGCTAATTTATAATGCATGCAACTCCTGAGCCTCTGAAATTGAAGGCGCAGAGAATGCAGAGCTACGCGAAATTTCACTGCCAAAGCCCTGCAGGATCCTGGAAAAACCCTATTAAAATTCATAGGTGAACTTTCGGTGGACTCTCAATAGCTGATATCCGGCCATCCCTGATTCGCCTGGGGTTTTGAATCGACTTAGAGTAAAAAGGAGGCCCAGTTCATAGACATTGGTTTCAGCGATCGCGCTTGACGACCCAGGGCGCAGGTGTGTATTTTTTTGCAATAATTACCATGCTTTTCATACAGATTCAAGGGCTAAAATGGAAACATGGATTTAATTCCCGTATCGTGAATACATGGAATGTGTGAATAAATATTTCAGAGTATGCTGACCAGTCAACTGGTTCTTCTTAAAGTTCTTCCTGGAACAAAACAAATAATTTAGAAGTAATTGTTTAATTAAAAAGCGACTCAAATGGAGATATCTCAGTCTCCTGGGGAAATTATAATATCCAGATAATTAGGTTCAATCTCAAAAAAATTTCATCAGAGCGAATCTGTATTTCGAATGAAAGAGTCATTAGAGATCGTTATTGCGAACTCTAATTAGTTGAGGAAATCATTTGGAACGCCCAGAATTCTTATGAATGTAATAGGGATATGAAATAAAGTTATATTAAGGATCGATAACATGATAAATACCGTTAGAAAGCACCTTCTGTAACATTCTTTTTGTTCGCAAATTTTTTATGCTACGCCAAGCAATTTTAAGAATTTTATTTTTAACGTTTTGTTTCTTCATAGTTCTTAATAATTTGGAAAGCAGGACGTTCAAACGTTCATATTGTTCAGTTAAATTTTACTCACCATCACATATTCAGTATTTCAACACTAGTATTAATCATTTACACAAGTATTTACCCCCTCGTATCAGCATGCATCAGTTTAGCAAGTATCCGTTTGCTCAGTATCACACTCGATATATTTAAACAATAGCATTCCTGATTCCTTTGACCGATTAGGCGATTCGCAAGCAGGCGGATGTTTATGGAGCCGCGCTGCCTAGTAGCGCTCGTGAAATTTTACGACCGAGTCTTGGCGTCGCGCGCAGCTTATTCGATGGCATTTTTCGATGAGACTCGACACGAAGTGTCCCAGAAATTACGAATTCCTTTCTTGCAAATTTTAAATTATGTGAATTGCATGTATTTTTCTACGCCAACGAAGTTATTCAGCTAACATTGAATTTCTTATGAGGATCGATGCGATATATCCCAGGAATTCAGTTTTCTTTCATGTAATTTTAAAAATTAAAATGATTTCTTGATATTTTTTCTGATGAACTGATTCAAAGGACGATACATTTCTTACAAACAACTTTAGATTATCATGTTGATAAAGAATTTAGTAAAATTATAATACTTGAAATTTTAGATTCATATGAAGATTTTAAGCAATACGATTTTAAGCAAATCAAACATCTAGACCAAACGAAATGATTTCATTTACGACAAAGCAATTAATCCCTTAACAAACACTTTGGTAATGTCGACAGGGAAGTATAGCCACTCAGCTTGTACTCCATTGGCGCCATTAACCTGGCAGTAATTGTGGAGTCTCTTGTTGGAATGCAGCTAGAATTTCAGCAGTCATTGGGATCTAATGTGTGAAAAAAACGCAGTCTCGCTAATTGCAAAGTTGTCGTCTAACTTCAACTTTGAAAGACTGCGAGTAGCACCTCAGCTTTTTAACTTTACTTTCTGGTTGGTGAGCCCAAACCAACTTTATCCCTGATTGCCAATGACGAATGAATGCAATTATTATGGAGAGGCGAGGGCCATCACTCGCTGCTAACTTCATCAAATTGCTTGAAGGGAAGAATTTTCTGGATTGCATTTTGATGATAGGATTGAAACTTGCAAGTATCCTGAGACTGGTTTTGTGCCACAGATTGTTATATAATTTGAAGCGTTATTTGAGCAATAGAAAAAACATCATTTTGCTCATTATGTCTTCAGGAAACATGCTCAGCATTCGAATTATAATTCCAGAGTAGACCATACAGTAAACACAATGAATTTAAAAATAACTATCGGGTATTTTCGAAGACTTTACTATGAATAATAAGTGATTCCATTTAAATTCTCTCAGTGCCTTTTCATGTTTCGTAGAAAACGTAAGTCGCAAAACAGATCTCTGTTTGAAGTGTTCCTTCTAAAAAATTTCAATTCCCTGTGAAATGTGGGTCGGCGGGGCCTATTATTGCAATGTACCCGCCTTGCTATGCGCTTACTAACCAGTTCTACACTCACCAAGTAAGGTCTTTCTGAACATAATTCTGCGCAAGGAGCTCGTGTGATCTTAACTCAGCGTTGTCCAAATTACGACCATCGAGCGAGCCATTCTGGACAAGTGTTCCATCGTAACGAGCGACCAAAGGGTAATTGGCCGACTCAGCATTTTAGCGCATTATACTCGACCAAGAGTTCTTGTTATCGGGGAAGCTTGCGTATCATCATAATCGCCACATATTTTTTATGTACGTTCTACTGAATATCGTTCTTGAACCGTAGGCTTATTGATGACACCGATCACTTCTATGGTTAAGTGTGGGTTTTATATTTATTTTGTCTTCCTAAAACACCCGTCGAAATTCATCCAAATCTTTCCATATAAGTAGTAAATGCTGGAATATTTAGTTTTTGAATTGATCCTGTGTTATTCGTTCGTTCCGGATTCCTCCACCTAGAAGTCAGGAAAGTGAGAAACGTGTGCAATTATCTCTTCAGCTAGACAGTAGCGTGTATTTAGCTCACTCATGAATGTAGCCTTCCGGAAATTCTTCTGCGTTCTGCATGCCTATTGATCCGATTTGCCTTACTGCAATCACGAGTATACGAGGAAACGCAAGTCATCTATGTACATTATTCACCTAGTCATGACTATATAACGGAGAGTGCATCGAGCAATATGAGAGTGCCATGAACCTACATCACAATTGATTACCACTTCTAAATTCCGAATGCAGAACAACGCTCGTAAAAAGTGAAGTTCCTGCGTGCAAACGAGCTTCGTACATTACCGATATAGACGTCCTGGGAGCGACTGAATAAAAAAAAAATGATGTAGTGTGCCCCAGGCAATTAGTTTAAATTTTTATCTAGTGGTTATTGGGCTTCCTGTTAGGATTATTTAACACAGATAACTGAAGTACTGCTCCTGTTTAGATGTGTTGAACGAGTGCGTAAAAGATCTTTGCATTCAATCCATGTTGTCAAAGAACCATACTCAGTAGTGCATCAGATCCAAATTTAGGTGTAGACTGTTTTCATCACACTCTCCCACATGTTCATATTATTTTAGAAAAGCCGTGTGCCATCTAGCTCAATAGGTGTGGCAATTAGATGAACTTCAATCGCGATAAACACTTCAGGTAAAAGAGAACTGAGAAGAATGCATGAGCTCTTCAAAGCAGCTCGAATTAAATGCATCACGCGTGATTGATGTCAACAGATGCTTGTAGATCTTTGGGAATCTATTTAAAGTCTGCTCAAATCCTTCAAAGTGGCACTGATGTGGGATCAATGATGCAAAACAAACGGATACGTGAATATTAGAGGGTGCAATTTCTGGAATTAGGAATTCAAGAAAGAAGTGTTGTCATTAGCAGAGAAATTTTTAAATGTTGAAAACTTTTTATGCAAATCTTAAATAAAATTGTTTCGGATAATGGTTGTCAGCCATTAGTGGTTCTATTCACGTCGATGTACCTGCTTAAAATTTGAGAATAACGAGATTGAGTTTTAGAGTCGGATATTTCAGGTGGGATTTGCTCACTTCAGGAATATTCTAATTTGTAGGGAGTTTGCTGGGACTTTTCCTGTTGTTAAGCTTTTGCCAAAGACTTGGTCACCCTGACATTGGCTGGTCTTAGTTTTTTGATCCCTGACAATGACAAAGAAGTTGTAAAGCCGTTTAGAAGGAGCCGTTGCTGCTGCTCTTGTCAGTAGCGTCCTTTCAGCCTTTCTTGCAGCACTTAAACAAAATTTGTCGTTCAAAAAGTTAAGCTCCTTTTGACCAGAAGGAAAGTTGTCCAAGTTGTTGGGTTCGTTTCATTGCGTTGTTGTTTGCCAACGTCAAGTGAAATGACGCCTTCAGAGAAGCTTTGCGTATGAACGTCGTCATTTACCCATGCGGCTTGATGCAGAAGCTTCTTTCTTATCCACAGCTGATAATACTTTAAAAGATAGTGATTTGACGATGCTATAAACTTGAGGGCATAAGCCACAAGTGCGTTGTGGCTGCGAGGTTTATTTTTTCTGCGCAAGTATCGACGTATATATAATATTTTCCGCTCTAACCTCGTATTAAATATCGTATCTTTCAAGCAAATTCCATATTACATGTAACATTTTACGCCCATACGTCATATAAAATTTGTTTTTTCTTAAATATTTACAATTAATACCATTAGTTTTTCTCATGACGTAAACCTTAACGTCAACGACATGTCAAAGTTACAGCGAGCCTGACTTCTTGCCTTAATTTTCTCGCTACTTTTAACGTGCTAAAAATTCTGTTTCCGTGCATATCCCATAAAATGAATAGTATTTTTCGACCAGTCAAACGTCTTAACGTAAGGGCAGGAGTCAGCGAAGCGTCGCGGCTGCAGTGAGCCTGACGTCTCGAGCCGTTGAGCTCGAGCAACTTTGCGGCGTCTCCAAAGGACCCGGAAAAGTGTTAACTCACAGAAATGTTCGCTTGATCTTCAAAGAAAACCTCTTGCAAGAAAGCAAAACTTCGACAGTCTTTAGAAGAGACCGGTCGAATGGAAGTGTACACTAAATTTACTCGAGATGGTAAAGTAGGGATGAAATATTATATTATTCTTTAATTTGTAAATGCTCTAAACTCGACAATATTTATAGGTAAAAATTCACTGAAACTCAATGGATAGTTTTTGTTTGGAAACTTAAGTTCATCTGAAATCATGTTACTAGTTTATTCCGAATGCTTCAATAATTTCATCCTAGATACATTTTTTGAAGATTCATCCAAGAAAAAAAACACGCCACACTGAAAGTTGGAATAGAAGATAAATTGAAAAAAACGAAGGCAACGGCGCTGCTTTAAATTTAATCCATTTTCAGTGGCCTTTGCCTGACCAACTGCCTTCTATTAGATTATATAACTTTTTCTACTCTATTATTCTATTCAGTAACTTTTTCTTCGGTCAAAATTTTCAGAGTTAAAAGGAAACAGTTAATTCAATAGACGCAAACACGTTTAGCTACTCACAGGAAAAATTTAAATACTGTGAAAGTAAGCGAGAATATAAATTTGATATTTTCTCTGTTTTCAGCATAGGCAGTTTGCAGGTGTTCCTGATAAAGAATTCAAGAATAATCTTTTAATTTGAGACTTTTGGTGTAGTAATTACCAAGACCATATATTCTCCAAATGTTCCCTAGCACGGAGAAGAGAGGGTAACTACGATAATTCTTCTATATCTGCGGAACACATAAAATACATATGTTTGAACCTCGCCCGATATCAGCGAAGTCGAAGACCTTGACAGCGCGTCGAAGTGATCGGCTTTATTGCTTCTGTTTTGACATCCTGCGACACGAGGCTGACAAAGTCTCTTCCTACTTCCAGTCAAGAAATAATGAAAACAATGTTCAACATTTATCATAGCTTCATTGATTAGAATGTTTTGATTGAACAATATTTTGCAGCAAGTTGTTACATCAAAGTTGAGAAGATTAAAGAAATCAATGTTCCTGGCTCCTGATTACACAATAGTTGCCATTCTGGTTAATTTTACAATTCAGAATTAACGATTGTTTTATTCTCATATCGACGACGAAAGAAAAAATGATTTGTTATACTTTCAATTTTATATGCTTCAACTTTTCAACTAGTTATCTTTAATGAAGCTGGTCTCAGGTTCTACCCTAATAATTTTTATCAAGTAACTTCTTTGATGAAGCACCCAAGAATTTCATAGTGTTAAGGAAGCTTTATTTGCATTTCCGGATATGGTAGGTTACATTCGATGCATTGCTTTTGTATGCACTTCATTGCATGAAAATTGTTTTCTCATTTAGGCATGCGCTGCATATTTTAACTCATCCATCGGCAATCTAAATTGGCTGTGGGACCGACTTTTGTGGCTCAAAAAACCCGTTTAATTGGTTTATGAATAACAACTGAGGTGGAGTCAATCAATTAGGCCGTGGCTGATTGCCGCAATCCATTTGGATGAAAAAATATCCATATTTTTTCGTGTAGGAGAGTTTATACCGAAAACTTCGTAGACAAACACAGGACGTAGGAATGAAGTGAGCTTTAAAACTTTTGTGAGTGATTGAATTGTAGGACTTGCAAGAAATGTTTATATTTTTATAACATAATATTAAAAGGTCCTATGTACGTTCGAATTCTGATGCTATTGCGACCGTTCATTAATTTCAGAGATGGGCTTTCTGTCTATTCGCTCATTGGTACGACAATTATTAGTTTAATAAACGATAACGGGCAGGTCAGTGCTTCATAAGTCACTGTGCACAACGCCCCAAATGAGAAACCGACTAATATAATAATGCTGTTCTTTCTTTTGTAATGACAAGTAAGGCAACTACGGAATTGTATATTTCGGATATTTATACTCTCTTTTGTATCTTCTAATCGAAAAACCTTGCGAACGCAAATCATGGGTCGGTGGAAATCCTGGCCATTACAAAGATAAATCTTCACATTTGCCGTGGCATCACAGCGATCATTGGAATTACTGACGAACAATGGAGGTTTTGTGGCCTTCAGATCATCGGCTGGCCATTGGCTCTCCACTGATTCATTATCCGCTCGGGAGAAGCCATTGTCCACAACACGCAAACAACAGTTTTTTCCAAAACAAAACCCGGCTGCTAAGTTTTTCGCTAAATCAGTCGTTTTTGCGATGAATTTTGATTGCAGGCAGTCAATTTTAGAACCAAAACGAGTTAAACTATAAAGGAATTACGTAAAAAATCACGACTAAGAGAGATCTTTTATGAGTACAATATTTGTAACCAATTAACGATTAAATTATTTTCAGTTGTATCCAAAGAAATTATTTATAAAGCCATGTTTAGTCGCGTTTTTTTAACGTTACTATTCATCTATTTCTCTGCGTCAGAGACAATGAAATTAAATGTTGGACGGGCAATTACATTCTATGCAGTCGTATATATATGATTAATTTTCAGTTACCGGGAATCAAAAATGTTAAACATGACAAAACGTTTTCTTCTACCCAAGGTATCAAATTACCTGATGAGTTTAAGTTTCAGAAAATGCTTACAATTTGTTCTTCTCAGAAACTAGCTGCAAATTTACTTTCTTTAGATGAGAAACAAGTCATAGTTGTTTTCGGGGACGTCAGGAAAAAATTTGCAGTTGAAAACAAAGGCTTGCAAGAATTCATTTCGACCGGAAAGATGCCCGACGGCTTACAACTTTGTTCGAGACTTTGAAAATAATTTTTTTTCAACTGAGTTTTATGCCCATTGACGTTAAGAAAGCCGTTACTGTCCTCAAAATTTCATACGACCAGCCAAGAAAGATTTAAAATAAAACACTATTTTTTCTGTGACTTAAATTAGATCAAAGATGAGTTCAGAATAGATCAAAAACTGAATTTCAAGTACGAAATGGACTCTTCGGGATTGTTTTACTAAAATTTGTTTTGGTATACGATTTGTATGGAGAACATCTTCAAGTCATTAAATAGAACTTAGATGAATTTCATAATTGTTAATCAAGTTTTGTTTTCATCATTTTAAATTAGGTATATACTTTTTTAGAGATTAACATGCCCATGCTCACAGCGCAACTAGTTTATAATCATGAGATTGTTAAGAGATTTGCACAAGAAGCAAACTCAGCAAATTTTTGTTGATGTAGATCACCCCGAGTAAATAGTGATTTTAAGTCAATTTCAATTGAACTTTGGCAATCCTTTGATCTCTGTTCTAAGCGCGACAAGAATATATTTATCGCTACTCAAATATTGCAGACCAACAATTGATATATCTTTGAATTTGAACTTTGTTCATTTATATTGTGGACCTCAGTGGCAAGAACTCAAGTTCATAACGGATTTTATTGCATGTGCGACGACCACACCAACGTTAGAACCCTCAACTTTTTAACGCCGTGCAAAGTCCGTTGATGCTGCCAAGTCTTTTCGACTACCCACAAGAAGGCGGAATTGTTTTGCATGAGATTTTCCCGGGAATCAAAAGCGCCGCCGCGTCCTAAATATAGAAGGTCATCACAGCGCAAAAGTTATTCGGGACAGGAAATAATCGATTTAAATTCCAGGTATTTTGCAAGGAGCAATTTTCGTCATTTTATTCCTGCCGATGATAGAGTAGCAGGATTATCGCTGTATGGAGGATCCATCAGAAAAGCTTTATTTTTAATTTCACATCAAAAGTGTAGAGTGCAATTGATATCAATGGAAATTCCTCAACAATTCAGAAATTGTGTATTATTTGTAACACTATGATGAATCTAACTATTTATTTCGATGGCTTAAAAAACCCACCTAATTAAAACAGCTGTTAAACAAATTGTAGAAGCCGTATTCCTGTTCTGAATCCTGCTTTCAGTTTCCAGTGAAGTAAAGCAGATGAAATTCTTATTTGCGTCTGAGGATGTAATTAAGAGCAGCTAATTTCCTGTCGGCTTTCTGCTGACGCTGCAAAACAGCCACGGAATGTCAAACTTGAGGGGTCGCTGGAAAGCAGCCTGTTTTTCACTGCAAAATGTAGTCCAGAACGCGAATATCACGAACTCGAACAAATTCCTCACAAACACAATGGAATTTCAACCCTTACCGAAGGGGAGAAATGCGGAGTTCAATGTTCACAAAAGCAACAGGAATTTTTGCTTTAGACATTCTAATTAA
>JALHKN010749391.1:0-11788 GCA_039513755.1 Hyalella sp. 3TK10
TTATCGTTCTTCAGAACGCCATTTAAAGAACGTTGTGAGGCAAGTTTGAAAATGATAATGGGTAAGAAGATCGCCATTAAAGGCCATCGTCTTCGTAACGTTGGCCGATTTTCTTAACGTTTATCGTGCATCGATCATGTTCCCATTCACGCTAAGATTAATGCTATTCGGAAAAGAATTCGATAATAGTGTTTTGACAGAAAAATGTTAAATAACACATTTAGAAAGATGTGCTCCAGATTTTTAATTTATTTATTTTTACGCACTAGAGTAATGATATAATTGCAAACAATCATTTTGTGATCCGTAAAATTCACTTACAATTTATATAACTCAATTAACTCCCGATAATTTTGTTTCTTTGAATTTGATTTCTTCACGTACTTACATTTTAGAGCGCATTCGCAGCATTTAGAGTATGTTAACGTCTAGAACATTAATCTATCCTCTTTATCAAATACACCACCCATACTTGGTATATACATCAGTTCGTACATTTCGTTCCACACGCAGCCGTGGTCAGCAAAGAACAATAATAACGCCCGGAGCAGAGGCAGGGTAGACGTACGGGCAATTTTTGGGCAGGTGAGTCCATTGTAGGTCACAATGGAGACAAGATGTGGGAAAATCATGATAGGATTATCATGGAAAGTGCTGCTCTACCTCAGCTCTAGTGTCGTCATGATTCTTTCATGTATACATGTCTCTCACTCGTAAATTTCTCTGACAAATTAATTAATTATCTAATTAGGTGTGTCATTGATGTAAAAACGTAAATTTTGCAGCAAAAATTCAATTAAATCTATGCTTTCTCATGAGTTTTAAAAGTGCTTAATACTTTTAATATCACTCACAGTTAAATGATTCATTTAAATGTTTCCGTTATATGTTGTAAATTAAGCTTCGTGACCTAAAGTGGGATCGTAGATGTACTTATTTCATTCTCATTTTAACAGAGAACTGTTGGCACTCAAACCATAAAATATTAGGTCGACTATATTGTTGTGTGTGTACTTCGAAGATGCGGTATTCGTGATACGGTCAATTGTGCACTGTGCAGGTAAATTTTTACAGAAACAAAATTTCCTCCATTTCATCACAAACTCAAGCATAGGGCTGCTTTTGATTGGCTGTTGCACCGATTTAAAGATGTAACTTTCAAACCACGGACAAGGAAAATACGGCTAACAACACGTCTGTAGGACATCCGGCTGTTGATGCATTGCATGGATGCTTCCGCACCTGTGATCTATAGGAATTAACGGATCCGGAACGAGAGACAGGCCTTAATGCCTATGTACCTAACCATTTCCTTCTGAAGCTACTGGATCGGTAATGGAAAGCTGAGTTCAATTGCAAATAATAAGACATGGACGTCAATGAAAAATATGTTTCGTTTATTTTGCAAGTTGTGTGTTTTGCATCCTCGACACTCGTAAAATAAAGGGAATATTCTATTCGCCGCCGTTCTTGTCCGATTAAATTTTACCGTTTTGAGAATTGCATACACTTCATCCAATCCAATTGACCGTCGCGTAATGGATATATAGCGGTGGATTTACGTAAATAGTAATTTCCAAAGTCCACAATAACTCAACGAGCTTGAACGTAAGAGAAGATAAATGATCAGGAATGTGTAAATGTTTAGGTATGCGCGTCAAGATTTTACTAAGTTTTGGTGGCGGAGTTGCACCTGTACAATTGGAAGTTAGCTTTAGAATATGAACAAAGAGAATAGTACATTTATATAAACACTTTATATCAAGTGCAGTTCATTGATGACTATTACATTATGATCTATTTCGGACCTTATGAAAAACATTGGCGGACAAGGTAGAAGTGAGGTTAAAGCTAGCTGAACTAACGAAGAAACAGATGACAATTTACAAGTAGTTTGGATGTAATACAAATTGATGAACAGTTAAATAAAATAAATACAGCTTAGTGACAAATGATACAATCTGAACTTGCGGTCTCTACTGATACATTTTTATTCTCCGGCAGATACTGTTCAGAATTGCAAGTGTTTCGGTAAAGCTACAATTATTGAGGATAGACTTCTGCTTTCTGTTTGGTACTCTCAAACTTATTATGAAATGCCTGTATTTTATTCAAGGTACTCTAAACAATTTAGTTTTATTAGATTTTTATGTTTTTATACTGATTACTACCACAGAACTTGAATTAACTTATTAGATTTTAGTATGAAATAAAAATCAAACGCAATAATTAAGCCTCACCCCGCATTAATTAAGCCTTCTCTTACATGGATATCAAAAGCCCATCGTACGTGGCAGAGGTAACTTGAAACTAACGTGAAAACAAACTTTATGTTAGTCTTACCTTGCATGACGCTATTTACAGGGTGCTTTAGTCTCAAACTCGACATAAAATCTAGAATGTAAAAACTCAAAGTGAATTATTAACTAGTAATTTAAAAAAATTATTCGGAACAGTAGGATGTAAAAGATATAATTAATGGAAAGGCTTCAGAAACGCGGTGCATGAAGTTGACGTCTGTGGCTGTACTGGTTGAATCAGGCATCATTTTTGGTGATGGTTGTACTGCTGCTACTCAAGTCTTGGCAGCTAAAGGAACTCATTGAAGGTTCNAATAGCCTACAAATATTGGAAACTAGTTTTTGATCTCATGGCTAAAAGAGAACTTCAAAATGAACCTGCTTCAAGGACTGAGGCCATTTACTTTGATCTTTTTTCAATGTGTGTCATGAAAGGATTAAATTATTTAACAAATTCGATGTTTAGACGGTTTTTTATTTATGATCTGTGCAAAAAAATTTAATTTTAAAATTTCGTTTTACGTATTTAAGTTTTGTCACTGTAATTCCTTCAATTGATGGACCAGTGCGTTAAAATCCCAACAAAACTATTTGGCTCATTTTACTTCAACGCATAAAATGCCTCTGTAATTTTAAGACTCTTCGAAGATTGTAGATCACACACTTGTTCTAAATTATAAATGATGAAATTATCTTTAGTAAACGAAACTCAAAATGCCGGTTTTAATTCGTGTTTCCCATTGAAGTGAAACTTAACACTTCAAAACATATTTCAAATTTGCATGTTACACTTGCTTTTACATTAAAATTTACTCTAAAAATGTAACAGGAAACCCTAATACTTAAAGATCTTGTTCAATGACTGTTCGATTTTCGTGTTTAGGTCTTACGATAAGTCTCTCACTTTACGTGATAAAGAGGAATCCAAAATACTTCTTCCGACATATCCTCCCCTGCCACCGCTCTTTGTGCCGCACATGAAGTTTCTTTGTCGAAGTTTTCTGTCGAAGCGAGATTTTTGAGCATCAGTTCTTTATGTCTGCCCAGTGCTACAACTTGTCCGGCTTTACAAATTTAGCCTTATTGCTTCCGAGACGATTGCTGCCTTGAATGGCCAGTGCCTGTGCTTCGGGGATCAACTCATCCGGCCATGTCGCAGTGCCGAATCGTCTATCGAAAATTGTACTCAATTCCTTTTATAATCAAGGCATGTAGCTGTTCATGAATCGATAATGATCGATTGATCAGAGGATATCATGAACCACTTTACTTTTCTTCAGAGATCGAAGGATTTACTTGTAAAAATCTGTTGTACACAGAACTTCAGGTATAAATTTTATCAAAAAGTATCAAATAATCAGCTTTTCATTAATTCAGTCAACTAAACATGAACATTCTGTTATCTCTTAATTAAACAGAGGTTCTGAACTTTATTTGATTTACCATTTTGAATTCACAAAAGCGAGTTACTTTTCATCTGGCACGTATCCAAGATCTTTACATTATAATACTGTTATCGCTCCTGTAGCAACAAAACCGTTTGTTATTCTCGCGTGCATGGGTGGCATTCTAAAACTTTTTTCCCTGACTTTTGTCTTCCCAATGACATTTGCAACGGTAAATTATCCTTCATTATTTAATTTCAGCCTTTAATTTTATTTCCCATGAGGAGGAAGGCAAGGAGGAGGAGGTCCGTGGCGCAGTTAGGGGGTGTGAGCTCCTATTAAAGTCTTACTCCTCACTATGTGCCGAAATTCTACAGAGATTTATACTTCTCTAGCCCTTGAGTCGTCGTCCACTTCACGCCTGCTTCAAGGCTCGTGCACTTCTCAAGGACAACTCGAAAGAGAACTCGTGCGATATGCATGCAAGGGTGACGTCAGAACAACAACAAGAAGCCCAGCTATGAGAGACTCTTGTGTACGCTATTCAAAACAGCAACCTTGATTGGAAACTCCCTCTGAATGTGTGCTTTTGGTGACTTTTACTCTGGGGATGGCGGCAATTCTTTCTTTATTTTGATCAGCCATGGGATGTTCCTTTCTCCATAGCGATACACACAATTGACGTGCAGATAGTTCATTAAGCATAAACGAACGACGTTATCTAAAATTGTACTGCGTCTAATTCAAATCTAAGTATCACTTATTTCTACCGATTCAAACACAAAGAAAAATTGTCGTTATTTTTACTCCTAGTATCATTTTGTGCATAGTATATAGATTAGTGTCGGTCTACAATTTATTACGTAAACCACAAATATAAATAATCTTTGCTCCTTATCCCATTGGCTGATCTGACCGTACACCACAATGAAGTTATTTGTGTAGTACACTAGATTTCAGGTTTACCGCCCAATGCACGATCATTCATTGGCCTAAGCAAGTTACTTTTCAGGTACACGAAGAACAAAAGTAACACTCCATTACAGGGAAACCATCATTTGCATTCATCAACCTCGTTTGCACACGGAAGCACCTTTTACAAACACACTTGAAGAACAATATCTTAACTATATTTTAGAAAGTGTGTCAGTTTGTCAGTGTGTTTGAAGTCTGGTATCATGGATACCACCGCATTTTATCTGCTCCTCTGAGGAGCAGATCAAATTATCAATCTTCTATTTATATATTTTAAAATGTGTGACAGTTTGTCAGTGTGTGTGTTTGAAGCCTCCCTTGGCATCATGGACACTATCGTCGTATTTTATCTGCTCCTCTGACGAGCAGATATCGTCGCAATTTATTCAGAGGTTGCACATTATATATAGCATCGTATCTATGCCATCATGCATTTGAATCGGGGCGTCGCTCATAACAAAACTTCGTTCCGGAGAAACGCCTGTTTACCCTGTCACGCCGGGTTAACCTGTCGAGTTAACCTACTACTTATCACACACAACCTCCCGAGCAACGCCGGGTTAACCTGCTAGTCTATATTTATGTTTCAGAAACTCTGTGTTTTTGTTTGAAGCCTGGTATCATGGATACCACCATATTTTATCTGCTCCCCTGCCGATAGGTATTTGACAAGTTGAAATATGGGTTACTTTGTTAAATGGGGGTACTTTGTTAACCTCCCGAGCAACCGCGATACCGCTATGAGTTTTATTGGTCCATGGATCATGTTGGGGTTTAATAGAAAACCTCCACGGGATTAATGGTCAACGGTTTCATGGTTTCACGGGTTTAATAGTCAACTTTTAGTGCAACGCTGGGTTAACCTGCTAGTATGACAATATTTAACAGCGGAAAGTGTGACAAAACAGCTTGCGTTCAATGTCACTCTAAAAATGTTGTTCATAATGATCACTATCATCTATAAGCTGGTTCATAAATCACACTAAAGTGTCGAGAGATTATAAAACTCTATTAAAACCCTTTTGAAAATTTGCGACCATAAATGTCTGGTATCATTTTGAATTTCGAACCTTTGACAGTGCACACACAATTTACAAAATAATTACCTCACTTATTTATTTAAATTTCAGTTGGCAGGCCCTTTACTGATGAATGCGTACACTATTCCAGGCCTCCCTTCCAACATAAAATAGAAGGAGATCCAGCGACGGCTGCCATGTCGGTAGCAGGCCTCCTCTTCGTGCCAGCTAATTGAAAATTTTGTGTTTCGTAAATAAATGAAAGCTTCCCTAATTAATGAGTGGCGGAACCTACGTTTCCTTGCAACTACATGCAGGGATTTTGGTGCATTTTCCGACCCAAGATCTGGATTTTGAATGGTGTACAATGAAAAGTGGGATTTCTATTATTTGAAAATAAATTTCAATCTACTTCCACTGATTGCCAACCAATCTTTCAATTGCTGAACTTTATATTTCAGGCACTAACAGAGATGAATTAACTATACATTAATAACTCTCACGTGATCTCCACTTCAATTTCACAAATCAAACTGTAAAATTAAAGTCGCAGACCCCAGGATAAGATTCAGCTCCCTCTGAATAAAGTACATAAGGCAGTCAGAGATTCCGTCTTTCATGTCCAAAAGCCTGGCTTCCCAAGCTCGACCAGACAGATTTTCAGTCACTTTGCGGAGATTCGGCAACGATTTTTTTTTATCTCCTCGAAGAGTCTTTAGTGCGAACTGAAGGAGGGCGGCCGCAGCTCGGATCTAATTTCCGTGAGTGCCATGACCAGCAGCCCAGCCTGACACCTTTGAAGCGATGCATCAGAGACCCTGCACTCGATGCACGCAAACTTTTTCCTATTTCACCGTGAGCGTCCATTGAAAGAAAGAAACACTTCGACCATCACCAAACGGAACATCTACTTCGTCTCACTGACCGCGTGCCTGTCATTCCTTGAGACGAAACATCGTGTAAAAAATTATTTTTCTTCATCACATCATTTCTTGAGTCCGATGTTTCAAGTATGTGATCAAAGTTTGATTACTCATACAATAATTTTTAAATCCTTTTTTCAATCTATCCATGGGTGGAATAAATTTTTGGACAGTCACTGAGAAAAAACAAAAATTCCTATTTTATTTCATCATCTACAAATTGATTTAATTGCTCAATCTTTTCCTCGTACTTGAATGCTTAATGCCATTTGTGCATGCTACTCTTCATAAATTACGGCCCCGAGCTTCTTGCTGGAAGCAATTGAATTACATGAAGAAGGATAAGCATAGCAAATTTCTTGTATCTTGTATTGAAATACAGCAGGATTAAATACCAAGGATCAGTAAATAACAGTTCTTTGCACCAAGTTTATACTCTAAACATGTTAATGGAAAACTTTAGGCTCGATGAAGCGGGTGAAGACTTCAAATTTTTCCATGCTCCTGGTAATTCTCCCATACCTCTAATTTCTTCATGGAAACAGTTAAATTCAATGAGACTGGATCATAATAAAACATATTTTTCATGCTCTGAATTTATTATTGAAAAATGTACACTTAAATGACGCTGCCTTTTTGACAAATACTCGTCACAAGGAACGATAAGAAGAAAAATAATTTGAATACGTGTTGGATGGTGGCAGCGGAGTATGGCGGTGAGGCAGTGCGAGCCAGAGGGGCATAGCACGGCTCACCGCCAGAGGGCCCAATTACGCGGCAGCGGCGAGCGAACACGGCAGCTGTGAGGCGCTTGTGGTGGCCACATTTCGGTCACTTCCCGCTGACTTCGTGCAAAAGCTCACCCTCGAGTGCTGCAGGCTACACTGATCGCATTGAACCGTGAGCTTTTGAGTCACAATAGCTTTAAGAGCTGATATCATTAGCGATATGGGTTACTTTACAGTACAAGTAGAGGTGTTATTACAGTCGCGGTGTAACTCTGGCCAAAAGATCCGCCGCAAATTGCCATCACTTGTCTACGCATCAGTGACTCTTGACACAAAAGTCAACGCCAGAGGTCTTGCCATGCATCAATTAGAGAGCAGTGAAAAAGCGACAAAAGGATGGGACATTCATCTAAGTAAATATGAAAATCGACTGCGAATGCATTACTTCATGAATGACCAAGCAATGGAAATGAGTTATAGCAATAATTTTTTTAAACACGATTTCTTGACTAGCTGCCACACAATTTAATGCCTAGAATTTTTAATGGCTATACTCTCAACTGTGTTTAAAATTTTACTTAACTCTAAAAAATCTGCTGGAAAGGCCTATGGTTTATGTAAACAGATCATTCGCACAGATATTTGCTGTAAATCAATTATTGGCGAATTCACGCGTAAATTCAATCTCCTAACGCATCACTCGGACATAATATTCTTCGAGTTTCAACGGAGAATATCTTGTTCGGAATGCTCTTGTAAGAGCATTCGGAGTACAAACACCGAACACTTTTGCTACGATTCATTGCGGTGATCAAGCCATCAAAGAGTATGAGTCTGAACAAACATAGTATGATGTCCTGTCTTGACTATTCGATTACACAAGCAGCTCGCTTTCGGTATTAGCCTACCTCCTTCGTGAGAAAAGCTAGCCTTACACTAATCTGTTATTTCAACAATATAATTTACAATGTTGATTACCATGAGTAAATTTAAGGTAACGTATTTCTTACTGCGTTGACATGTATGAATCACATAATGCACTTTCTAACTTGAAAATTGCACAAATACTGCACAGTGATCCAGGTTGTATTATTTTAAAAAATTTAGCGAGTTTGATCGTTTTCTACCAGCGACTGTGAATTAAGGTGTAAAGACATTGAAGGTTCCTAAGTGCCATTTTACTTGTTTGTGCCAATCATCATAGTGATGGATCGCACCAAATCTTTCAAATATGAATTCGTCGGTTGGATGACTCTGTTCTGGATTAGTCTAAGTTGAGGAAACATCTCTGCTCTCAATAATGTATCAAAGGAATATCCGTCAATTACGTGCCTTTGATTTTGAAAAAAGTAGGCTTGTTCATAAAAGACCGGGTATTCGCTGAATCTATTGTAAGGCGCATTCATTGTGTTCGTAATATCGATGTCAATGGTGATATGAGCGAAACAATTTTGTAGTTGCCCCTGTTAGCAAAGTGCGCGCGACAGTTGGGATTCACTTCACCCAGTCGCCCGCCTTTGGCAAACTTGTTGTGTGTAAGGTCTGCCGGGTAGTGATCCAGAAGCTATTGTTTCTCTCGACCCAGAGTGAACAAAAGAACCGTGCCAACTGCTCCATACGGCCGATTGAGCGGGCCCGATTGTTGCTCAAAAAGAGAAATGCTCCTCCTCATGGTTTTGTTTCGAGTTGCTGCAGGCACTCTCAATATTATGATCCCGCTGTGACGAACGCACCATTGTTTTGAGCTTTCCTTTGGTGAGTAGTTGACCTCACTGCAATACTCCAAATTATTTCTTCTTGCCGCGAACGCGTCAAGTGAAGAACCTTCAAATTGTTCAAATTTTTTTCTCTCGCTGAATCAAAAGCTACACAAAGCTAGAGCGGCTGTAGTGAGCGACTGCCTACATTGCAATTCATTACTGAGCTTCAAAAGCCAGAGATTTGTACTTCTTCTGCATTGTTTCGAAGCCTTTCGGGAATCGCATGTGCACACCGAGGTAGTGGTGTGAACGTGAGTAATTATGCAATATCTGCTTGATATTATTAATAAATGATTTAAACAAATGGATTTTTTATTATTAGATATACGATTTATGATTCATCATCAAAATTTTTGTTTTGAAGCAGCACTAAATATTATTTGCTCCATAGATCATATTTCGACACTTATTGCGTGGGCTCGCACCTCAGCACGAGTCACTTTTAGCGAGTAACTTAAATGTTCGATCTAAGTACCGCAGAGTTTTTCAGCGTGTGCGTGGACGATCGATTGTCTCTAGTTTCCGTATCAACCGTTCAAAATAAACTTTGAGGAATAATCAATTTATGTCTATGTTTCCGCTTAAAATAATACACTTTCACTTTTGAGAAGAACAAACCCACCAGACTTGCGACGACCATTAGAAAACACAGGTCATTTAGGACCAATTTACTCAAACACGGAACTTTTTTGGACATCAAACCCAAACCAGGGACTTTTAAGACCATTTTCCACAAACGCAGAACTTTTGAAGACCACCCGACCTCTTACTCATCGTTCTAGGCAGGCAACTTCTTTATGTATGTCACTTCACTTGCGAAGTCGCTTTCGAAGTCATTTTCTTTTCATTTATTGCTCCGGACGATCAGATCAATAACGCAGCCATTAGATGCTCCCTCCAGAACGTACACTCATTATTGAACGTTTATTATACGGCGCTAAATGATACTTGTGTTGAGGTTCTTGACTGTTAGGGGGGGGATTTATTATTAGGTAATTTTCTTGTCTGCGCAAATAAATTATTTTAGCTTGAGGCAAAGTCTGGGAAGCAACTATTAATTATACAAATGTATGATAGTAAGAGGCACAATTGAAAAAAACTCTCATAGGCAATAGTAGTCAATACAAGTTTTCCTTTGTAAAATTTCCTCTTCCCCTTGGGATTCGAAATTTGAAGGCATGTCAAGTTCAGATTTTGGCGTGGGCTCGTCTTTCTGAGCTTAGCCTCTGCCAGCGACTCTAATCCACCCTTAATAACACTTCGTGTTTATATTTGCCCCTAGGTTTTTTATTTGGTTTGTACACAATTAATTATTGTGCTTGACATTTGCAATTTAAAGTCGTGGCCTGCAAGCTTCAAAATTTCTGCCGTTATTGTGGTGTGCACACGAATTATGTTTGCAACGGTTTTCTCGTAATTTGTTCTTGTGGATGTCAAACAACTTTTTTATTGTGGCTTACAGTTGAATTTATTAATATGATTTGCACACTAAATTTTGAGTCTCGAAATGAACTAATAGTTTCATCCACTGCACAATTCTTCGGTAATTTATTCGTTGGAGTTAACATGCACAGCCTCGTACAAGCAAAATATTACCAGTTTGAGATGATTTACATTTATGAGCATAACTTTTAACTCAAATTGGAAAAGCTTGCCCAACTTGAATCTATTCATGTTCACACACATTAGTATTGTATTCTCAAAACACAGCTTCGATGCACATATACCTATGAAAGCATGTTCCCATCGCAGCTTCAAGTCTGCGCGTATCTTCAGCAGGCCTATTAAAGAATGCCTGATTTTTGTACCCTCGTGCTGATCGAGGAGCGTCTGGCGAGCGTCCCCTCTCTCGAAGTGCATTATCTCGAGGGCGTTATCGCTAATATGCTCGACTCGCGCCAAAAGAATCGATCAGGGATAACAATTGCCGACAGCGGGGGTCTGATAAACGGGATAACAAGAGTGCTGAGTGAGCTGTGATGGCTGATGAGCCAAAAGGTGGCTCATGAAACTATGAACAGAGGCATGGAGCCACCGCAAGAATTATCCATCTACGGCTAAAATAATTTGGCAGAGGAAAAAAACAATAGTTAATTAGTCAACATATAACAAACAAATTTGCTCTGTTCGGAATTGAGAGAAATTTATTCAAGAATGTTACTGCTTACATTAATTTAATAGAATAACTGCCGTGAAATTTGTGCTGAACGAAAAATCAACCCAAGTATTATCTGGTGTGAGTCATTCAATCACAATTAAATCGACATTTCTGTCGCACCGTTCGCCTTAATAATGATAAACAACGCCGTCTTAAAGATCTTAGTTAATCCATTGTGATTTTAGTGGAGCTGTTTATAGCAGCGAGAAAGAAACATACCAATTAAATAATGATATCAAATTACGTTTTAGGTTGCATAATTTTTACCCACAAAAAATGTATGTAACTCATTAGATCTTTAATAGTCAGATTTAATCAAAAATTGCATATGCCCACTCATTTAGCAGTTGTAAAATACTCATTACAAAGCTGGGCATTCACTTTCTTCCTAAAGACAACGAAACGGTTGTAACATCAGCAGCTGCAGCAATATCAACCGCGATAGCAGCAGCAGTTGGCAGCAGCCCAGTACAGAATCAGCTGCAGTAGAAGGAAAAGCATCAACTCCACCGTAGTAGCATCAGCAGCAGCAGCATGATC